>VMDO01024518.1:0-29609 GCA_007922755.1 Pedetes capensis
TTGAACCAGCCTTGCATCTGTGGAATAAATCCCACTTGGTCATGGTGAATAATCTTTTTAATATGTTGCTGGATTCGGTTTGCCAGGATTTTGTTAAGGATTTTTGCATCTATATCCATAAGGGAGTTGGGTCTATAATTCTCTATCTTAAACTAGTCTTTTCCTGGTTTAGGTATCAGGATGATGGTAGCTTCGTAGAGTGAGTTTGGGAGTGTTCCCTCCTTTTCTACTTTTTGGAATAATTTGAGGAAGACAGGTATTATATCTTCTTTGAAAGTTTGGTAAAATTCTGCTGTGACCCCATCAGGACCTGGGCTCTTCTTTGTTGGGAGACTTTTTATTAATTACATGGTATATTCTTATGGGACCCCTGTTGTACATGCCATCTGTTGTTGATCAAAAAAATTGTTATGCAGTACATAACATATTACCTATTTAAAAAGTAATTTTCAGCTCAGTGGTGGAGTGAGTACTTAGCATGTGCAAGGCCCTGTGTTCAACCCCCTGCACCAAACAATGCAAAAACAACAACAAACTCCCAAACCACAGTAATTTTGAAAAGCATATCTGATATATGTTAATAGCACATTTCATTTCTAAAGCCAGTAGAAATTGTAAGACTATAACCATATTATCTGACTAGTAAACAAAGAGGACTTAAAAGAGAGCCATCTAAGGTGTATTACCTAAGTTTCCTAGTTAAGTTGGTTAACACTCTGTCTTATCTTGCACATCAGCTTTTACCTCTTTCTCTTCTATTACCCAAGTTAAGCTAGGTTTGGCCTATTTGGAGGTATAGTTAAAACTCAGGTTTTTTTTTTTTTTTATTGGTCATGTAATGTCCTAAGGGAGAGAACGCCAGTTTTGCTACCTGAATGTATTGTTTTGTTTCTTACATTAAACATTTAAAAAATACTCTCTACATATTCCCTCCATTTAAAAATTATAGAAATAATATGTTTATTGTAGACAGCATGGGAAATATAGAATAATAGTTAGAAGTAACTTAAAATTTCATATTTTTACAATCTGGAGGTAATCTCCCCACCTCCTTGATCTATATCATGAGTACTTTGCTCTATTTTCAAGTATTCTTTGAATCACTTGTTTTATTTATTTTTATTAGTATTTTAATTGTATGTATTTATGGGATGTTATTGTTAGGTGTTCTCAAGTTGGGTCAAACTCATAGTGACCTTTTGTACAACAGAACAAAACACTGCTCAGCACTGTCCAATAAACACGAGGTTTTTATGTTTGAGTCCACTGTTGCAATCACTGTGTTTCTTCTTATTTTGAGTCATGCCACATCAGCAAAAGGAGGTTCCAGGGGCTTTACTCTATTCCCATCATTAAGGTCAACTGTACTTTGAGGTGACGACTCTTTCCTAGTCATTTATTCAATACCTTCCAGCCTGAGGGGCTCATTTTCCGGTATTCTATTTGGTAGTGTTTCTCTGCTATTCATAGGGTTTTCAATGGTTAATTATTTCAGGGGCTGGGATTTAGCTCAGTTGGTAGAGCACTGCGCTACAGTCTCTGAGGTCCCGAGTTCAATTCTCAGCACCGAAAAAATGGGAGAAGGACCTGACAATCCTCTCCCAAGGCAATCCTGAAACAGTCTGCCATTGAAAACCCTATGAGGGTCGCTATGAGTCAGATACAGACTAGACGGCACCTAACAACAACAACAACAACAATTGTTTCAGGAGTGGACTGCTAGGTCCTTCTCCCTAGTCTTAGTCTGGAAACTTAGCTGAAACTGGTCCACCATGGGTGGCTTTGATGGTATCTGAAATACTGAAGGCATAGCTTTCAGTATCACAGCAATATACAAGTCCCCATAGCACAAAAAGATGACAGGCACATGGGGGGATTTATGGGGATTTACAAAATGATAACTCTGTTCATATATACAGTATACAATCACCATAACTGGGTTACTGATATTTTCCTCTCCCCAAACAACATACAAAAACTTTTTGATTAGCATATATCAATAATTATGAGTATGAGTTATAATATTATTTTTTAAAAATTGCATACAGTATAGTGAGATTCATTATGGGATTTTCATAGAGTTAAATCTTTTAATTTGCACTTACTCTCTCCCTTTTTACTCCATTATGTTTCCCCCCTCACTAGACCTCTTCTCCCTCATGTTGAGTCCACTTATATTTTCCAATCTTAAATATGTACATATAAATGTACATATATGTATGTGTGTATATATATGTATACATATATTTATACATATATATGTATATATATATTTCTTTAAGGTAGATCTAGCTCCTGAATACATATGAGAAATATGCAGTATTTCTCTTTTTGAGACTGGATTATTCTGCTTAAAATGATGATCTCTAGTTCCATCCATTTTGCTGCAAATGACATAATTTCATTCTTCTTTACTGCTGAATAATACTGCATTGTGTATGTATGCACCATAGTTTAACCTAATCATCTGTTGATGGACATCTGGGCTATAAATAATTTATTTAAAAACAGCTGTATATACAATTTTTGTCATTTTTTTCAGTAAATATTGTGGCCATTACAACAGCCATGTACTCTGTGTACAACTTAATTATTTCTTTATCTTCATTTCCTACAGTGACATTCTAGGGTCAAAGAGAAGGAATGCTCTTGAGGCTGTTGAGATGTATTGTCAAATTCCTTCCTAGGAAGATGCTGTCAATTTGTACTTCTATCAGCTGCCCATGTGAATGTGCACACATCTTTGAATCATAGTTCATTCTGGGCGTTGTCTGTTTGAAGTTGTTTTCCAATTTGAGATACTATCTTGTTTGGTTTTTGGAGGAGGATATTGTTGGGGATCATGCCCATTGCTTTGTGCATGCTAGGCAAGTGCTCTACCACTGAGTCACATTCCCAGCCCTGGTATCTTGTCATAAATATTCATTTATCTGACTATTTTTGAGGGCAATATTTTCCACATGGTTATTACCCACTTCTTAAGTATATTTTTTCAGGTATTCTGAATACAGCTGGGGATTGTTTTTCCAAATAAGTAGTGTCCAATTGTATAATGCTCATTGGTTAAACTTGCCCATCTTTGCTACTTCTTTCCTCAGAGATACCCAAGGAAGTTATTTGCCTACAGCAGCATGAAAAACCTTCCATATAGTTCCAATTCATTGCAATTGAGTGATTGCACAAGAAAGCACATGACTAAGAATTGCCAGGAAATATAATTTTAGGAGCTCCTGTGCATATAGAAGTAACTTGCTATAGCCTGGGCATGGTGGCTCATGCCTTTGATCCCAATGACTCTGGAGAAGGAAGCAGGATTGTGAGTTTGAGGTCAGAGGCAATCTGGATAACAATTAACTTAGTGATAACTTAGTGGGACCCTGTCACATGATAAAAAAAGGTAAAAAAATAAAAAATGTACTAGGGTGCAGGTCAGTGGTAGAGCACTTGCAAAGTATGTGCGAGACCCTGGGTTCAACCCCCTAGTCCCCCTGCCAAAGAATAAAATAAAAGAGAAGTAACCTGTTACCTGAGAAGATCTTGGGGATAGAAAGTCTACAGTTAAAAAGTACACAAGATAAAAATATGTTACTAAGGGCCTGGGACTTAGCTCAGTTGGTAGAGCGCTGCGCTGCAGTCTCTGAGGTCCTGAGTTCAATTCCCAGCACCGCAAAAATGGGAGAAGGACCTGGCAATCCACTCCCAAGGCAATCCCGAAACAGTCAGCCATTGCAAACCCTATGAGGGTCGCTATGAGTCGGATACCGACTCGACGGCACCTAACAACAACAACAGATGCTAAATGTTTTGAGCACCTGAGAAAACAGATGATGTATAAGTATCAAGTTTTACATACTGTTACTAATAGCATCAGCCACTTACTTTGCCTTTTTTGTTAGTTTTGTTTTTAATCATCTGTTTATATTTCACATTCACCTTCTCTAATGGTTTTTCAGAATGGACAGGTTGTCTTGGGAGATAGTCTTAGGTTTTCAAGATTAAATTTTATATATAATTTAAGAATATATATGTACATGCATTTGTATGTGACCCTGTATTTTATTTCTGTCATTCTCTTTGGCTTCCTAGCCAAACCTGTAAATTTTCAGAGAATAGTCTGTTATATGAGTAACAGATTAGCAAACAAAACTATTATAGTATATTTGTTTCTATTTCTATCCTAAGATTTAATGAAATTAGTGGCTTGGTACTGTTACACATCAGAGAACTTGTTAAATATTTATTGAATGAAAGAATGAATTGTTACACAAACAAATCCTAAGTGAAGGATTAATGGGGTAACCTTATTTCTTACTCTGTCTTTACACAGTCTTGGAAATGGGTCCTTGCACCAGTTGTTCTATATATCTTTGAAAGGATCCTTCGGTTTTATCGCTCCCAGCAGAAAGTGGTGGTTACCAAGGTAAAGAAATATGTACTTTCCTCTTGCTGTGATCAGTTCTAGTCTACCTGAGTGTAGAACTAAATTGTCATGGGGTCACCTTGAAAGGAATAAAAAGGACAGAACTATGGGAAAGAAGTGTCTGGCAGAAACCATGAGGGTGGGTCTCTGTTGGAGGATGCAAACAGGTGGTTTGACCCAGAGGTAGTTCACAAATACAGGTTTTGCCATCACGACGTTTGTTTAAAAAGATGAACTGGGGCTGGAGGTGTAGCTTAATGGTAGAGCACTTGGCCTAGTGTGTCCAAGGTTCTGGGGTTGATCTCCAAGCACACACACAAACATACACCAAAGAACAAAAATAACAAAAAACCAACCAACCAAATGAACAAACAAACAAAAAACTGGTTGCCAATATTAAAAAATCTAGATGGGGGTTTTCACATTTTAAAGGGCATTTCTTGCTTCTTTTGACAAATCTAATAACCCTGCATCTCAGTTCCATATACAATCACTGTTTGGAGCTAAATAACTGCTGCTCTTTTAGAAAGTACTTGACCTCATAGTTTATCACTGTCACCAACCCTCTAGTTCAACTCATTTACTTTAAATGTGTGCCTTTTCACCTTTTGAGTTTGCCTCTTGTGGTCTACGTGTTTCATTCACAGGTTGTCATGCACCCATCCAATGTTTTGGAATTGCAGATGAACAAGCGTGGCTTTAGCATGGAAGTGGGACAGTATATCTTTGTTAATTGTCCTTCAATCTCTTTCCTGGAGTGGCATCCCTTTACGCTGACCTCTGCTCCAGAGGAAGATTTCTTCTCCATTCATATCCGAGCAGCTGGGGACTGGACAGAAAATGTCATAAAGGCATTTGAACAACAGCATTCACCAATGCCCAGGTAGGTCCTTGAGACCAGCAATGATTCAGATCAGGGTGCAGACTGATAGAAAGAGAAAACAATGTGTTTTTAAGGCTCAAGTCCGGTAAGATAGAATATGGTTAAAATAAGCAGGCAGAAGTTAGCTGGGGGAACAGCTATGTTTCTTGGTGGAGGTTGGAGGATGAGAGTGGAGGCCATACTTCACTTGTCCATTGTCTTTTGTCTTTCCCTAGGATTGAGGTGGATGGTCCCTTTGGCACAGTCAGCGAGGATGTTTTCCGGTACGAAGTGGCTGTGCTGATTGGGGCAGGGATTGGGGTCACCCCATTTGCTTCCATCTTGAAATCCATCTGGTACAAATTGCAGCGTGCTGACCACAACCTCAAAATACAAAAGGTACATTCTTGCACATAACTTTTCACCTGGCCTGGGCCTGACAAGGTGAACATCTTCATAGGCTAAAAGTCTTCACAGTTAGCAGGGTGGTAAATTCTCTTTGGAGTTCTAAGAGTGTGTGAGGGGGCAGGCGAGAAGTCTGAGTCCGTCTGGGGCGGCTTCTGAGGGGCAAGAGCCTGCGGGCCTTTGGGGCCACCAGATCCGGCATCTCCAGGCCTCTGCTGTGTGGCTGGGGCCTGTGGGGCTCTGCATGGCCGAGGTGGAGCTGACTCCCCAGGCCTACCGCCAGGCGCCGCTGCTGAGCGCCAAGTACCCTCACTGAGCCGTCACAACAGCTGCTACTGGCCAAGAAGCAGAAGCCAGGCAAGGAGCACCTGCTGCTGGGCGTCTCTGGCGTCCTCCATGCTTTCTTCGTGGACTGCATTCCCCCTGTTCCACAGCACGCTGGCTCTGGCGCTCATCCTACAGGTGGCCGTTACCTTGATTGACTCATGGTGCAAGGATAATAGCTAAGTGACTGCTGGTTATTATCAAACTAATGGACGAGGAAAGGATGCCAAGTCCAAACCAGGTTGCAGAGAAAGTGGCCCCCAGAATTGCCAAGGACTTTAATGACCCTGTGCTCATCATGATAGACAACACCAAGTGTACGATGGACTGCATAGTGCCTCCGATCCACATGTAGACACCACGAAGACAGATGGTGGCCCAGAGACCTACACCATGACAACTGTGAAGACTGGTCCAAGGCACAGAGAATCTTGGCGTCGCCTCTGGACAGCCAGCCTTATGAAATGTCTGTGGATTGTGATAACCACTTAGAGGTCGTTCAAAATGACTGGACAGATCCAGAAACCAATAAAGCAGTTTGCGTCTGTGCTAAACAAGGACCACAGTGATTGCTCTGGGCATATCCACTACACGGAAGGAGCAAACATATTTATAAATGTAAACAATGTCATAGCAGTCTGGTGGGATGCTGAAGTGGCATGTTCTTTGAAAGAAGTGGGCATCTAGTCAACATAATTTCAATGCAAGGGCCATAGAAGAGGAACAAACTGTGTGGGTTCTCAGTCAGTCGTATGTAGCTCTAATCTTTCAAATCAAAGTTATTTCTGCTTGCTCAAGATTGTTCCTATTAAACGGTTTTAACTAACGTTTTATAATTTAGAGACAATACATTTTAAGGCTTATGAATATTTTTTTTAGAAAAACTCACATCGTATACCCTCAAAAGAAAAATGAGTGATCACTTCTCTTGGCCAGGCACATTTACCATAAGATCAGGGTCTTCTTTTTCACTTTGGAATTTAAAATCACCCTGAATCAAAGATAACCTTGGAGGGCTCTTTTAGTGAGGAAAATTGCCAGAACTCTGGGCATTCATGCCACCTAAAAGTCTTCCACTCTGTTAATGTGATTTGTCAGGTCACCCTTAGACTCCATCAACAAATATAGAATATGTATGTGTATACATATTCCTATTACCACAATATACATTGTAAAGGGTCCTAACTAAGGCTATGGTCTCTTTTGCTGATTTCAGGTCTATTTCTACTGGATATGCAGGGAGACCGGTGCCTTTGCCTGGTTCAATGACCTATTAACTTCTCTGGAACAGAAGATGGAGGAATTAGGCAAAGTGGGTTTTCTAAACTACCGTCTCTTCCTCACTGGATGGGATAGTAACATTGTGAGTTCAAACAAAACACAAAATCCCATATTGAATATAAAAATGACTGTCAGACACAGGATGGTGCATGCTGATTAGAAGTAATTATTTATGATTTCCTACCTGCCCTCACCCTCACACTCAAGTTTAAAAGTGGTTGAAGGAAGAAGCAGCTATCAGGATTTGGTTTTTCTGACTTCCTATTTCTCTGACTTCAGGCTGGTCATGCAGTATTAAACTTTGACAAGGCCACTGACATCCTGACAGGTCTGAAACAGAAAACCTCCTTTGGGAGACCAATGTGGGACAATGAGTTTTCTGCAATAGCTACTGCCCACCCCAAGTAAGTATTTTCTCCTCTAGTTAGTTGATTTTGCAGAGTTAGAGTTTAGGAAAGGTATGACAACATGTTGAACACTCTTTGGAAAAAGATGTCTGGGGCACAAACTATTTGTGCCATACTTAGATTCTTGTTTAAGGGAAACAAAAATAAAGGTCACGATCTTATTATTGATGAGAGCATGTCTGCTGCCTCTGCTACCCTCCATTCAAACAGTGAGGCTGGGAGACTCACTTCTGATCAAATAACAAAATAGGGAATTGGAACAATTCAAATGCAAACAAAACAGCAGGAGCAATTCAAATGCAATTTGGTGGGTGGGGTGGGGGAGCTCAATGACCTCTACATAAAGTAATAAGGTTTTGGGGTTTATTATCTTGTTCATTGATCAGTTGAGTTCAGTCTTTCTGGAGGGTTTTGAGACATGTAAGAGCATATAGAAAAACTTGGTGCTATGAAACCAGACATCCCAATGGGAAGGAGATCATGCTGGTTGTGATAAACTTGCTGAACAAGTTGGAAGATGAACATCAATTCCACAAACATTACTAGTTACCTTCTATATGCTCAGCACTAACTATTCTAGAAGCTTTGGAGGTTGAAAGAGAACTAGGATATGGTTCCTACTCTCAAGGAGCACACATTTCAATATGAGATGCATAGTGTCAATTCAAAGTAGAATGATGCACTCCATGAAACAGGTGCATAGAAACTGGAGGGAAGAAAGATGTAAAGCTATAGGAAGTGAGGTCTAAGGATGTAACTCAGTGGTAGAATGCTTGTCTAGCATGTGTGAAGCCCTGGGTTCAGTCCCTAGTACCACCAAAGAAATAAAACAAAATCTTATGGAGCTAGATGTGCTGGCGCACACCTGTAATTCTAGCACTTGGGAGGCTGAGGCAGGAAGATCAATGAGAGTTCAAGGCCAGCCTGGTTTACAGATCAAGTTCTAGGCCAGCTGGAGCTACACAGTAAGACCCTGTCTCAAAAAAAAAAAAAAAAAAAAAATTGGAGGTGATTGGGAAAGGCTTCATGAAGACAGTGGTGAGAGCATGTGGTGACTTGGATTTGGATTATCCTGAGTCCTAATGCTGTTTCTGACACTTCTAGCTCTGAAACGTGGGACTAGACAACCTTCTGATCTTCAATTTCCTCATCTGTAAAATGTGGGATGCGTTAGTCAATGCCTGCTCTACTCACTTGCAGGGTTGTTGTAAAGACTGAGATGATATATAAAAAATGTTCTTTAAATTGTAAAGCAACATATATGCAAAAGAAATTATGCTAACTATCATGTTTGAGTTGAACATAGATGAAGCTGTGAGAGTGAATGAGCTTGCCAAGAGAAAGAGAGAATGACCAAGGACAGCATTTGAAGGAATGTCTACATTATGTGGGAAGTGAGAAAGATAAACCAGGGAAGAAGTAGAAGAATGAAGAGAAGTGATGTCACAGAAGCCAAGTGAAGTAATATTAGAGAAGCATGGTCAACATTGTTGGAGCAGCAGGGTCAGGAAATGCTTAATTTAGCCGAAGGATGATCTGAGCATGTTTGTAGATAGGACAGGAGCCAGTAGATATGAATAAAACAAATATATGAAAGAAGTGAGAGTACTACGATGGCCATGATAAAAGAGAAACAATAACAAGTATTGGCAAAGAAATGGATAATTTGGAATCCTACTATATTGCTTTTAGGAATGTTAGACAGTGCAGCACTTGGGGAAGACTCATCAGCAGTTCCTCAAAGTGTTAAACAAAGAATTTCCATATGACCCAGCAATTCCACTCCTTGGTATATATCCAAGACAAATGAAAACATAAGTTCACACAAAAACTTGTACATGAATGTACATAGCAGCATTATTCATAATAACCCAAAGTGGAAACAATCCAAGTGTCTATCAACAGATGTATGTACACACAATGGAATATTATTCAGCGATGAAAAGGGAAGTACTAACACATGCCAAAACATGTATGAAGCTTGAAGACATTTTGCTGAATAAAAGAAAGCAGGCACATAACTTACGGTATGATCCTGTTTATAGGAAATGTTCAGAATAGGTGAATCTATACAGAAAGTGGGCTGGGATTTAGCTCACTGGGTAGAGCGCTGCGCTGCAGTCTCTGAGGCCCCGAGATCAATTCCCAGCACCGCAAAAATGGGAGAAGGACCTGGCAATCCACTCCCAAGGAAATCCTGAAGCACTCAGCCATTGAAAACCCTATGAGGGTCGCTATGAGTCAGATACCGACTCGATGGCAACTAACAACAACAACAACAATACAGAAAGTAGATCAGTGATCATCTGGAGTAGGGCTGCTTGTCTGGGAGAAAATGAGGAGTGGATAGTTGTGATGGTTACACAACTTTGTGGTTATACTAAAAGGCACTAACTGTGCAGTTCAAAGGGATAAATTTTATGATATGTGAATTATACCATAATTAGATTTTTAAAAAAAGGAGAAGGGGAGGGTGAGATCTCAAGTGTAATTGTCAAAGTTGGTTTTGTCAGGACTGTCACCTCTGCAGTGCAGAAAATTTTGAGGTGGGGTTAAGTTCACAAAGGATGGCTTTAGAGCAGCTAGCATATATTTGTTTGGTACATGCCAGGCACTTTTCTGATTCCTTTGTATGTTTTCATTTAATTCTCAAAACAACCCTATGAAGTAGGTGCTGTTTTTTATCCCCATTTGACAAAAGGAAAAATTGAAACACAGAGGTTAAGAAACTTGCTTAAAGTCACACAGGTGGGATAAATGTCAGAACTATTTGAACCTAGACTGGCTCCAGAGCCTAACACTTAACCACTGTACTGTATTACATTTCTTGTATCTGCGTTCTTAATAAAATGGGCGAGGCTGAATGCTAGAAACAATAAAGGCTGAGAGCATATTTAGCACTTGCAAAGAGAAAAGGTCAAGATAACCAAACCAAACCAAACCACCCCCGCCAAAAAAAAAAAAAAAAAAAAAACCCAAAAAACAAAAACTAAAAAACCCTACCACAAAGATCATGGCACGTCAACATCTGAAGTTTTGTTAAATGTTGTTGGGAGTAGCAGAGGTCTAGCAAACAGAGCTTCTCCATTCTTAGTAACCTCAGCAGGCTTTGCTGCCTTCAGGCCCTTACTATTGTTCTATTCCTACAGGTCTGTGGTGGGGGTTTTCTTATGTGGTCCTCGGACTTTGGCAAAGAACCTACGCAGGTGCTGTCACCAATACTCCAGTCTGGATCCTAGGAAGGTTCAATTCTACTTCAACAAAGAAAATTTCTGAATTACAGAAATAAGCAGAGCAGTCTGCATTTTGTCTTTACTTTGTATTATCAACACTTGGTCTGCTCCAGTTTGGGCAGCCACTTTAGGATAATCCTGTGCCACTCAAGCCTTGACTTCCTGGCATTTAAAAAAATCCAACTTTGTTATACTTGAACTTCGGCAATCTAACAACTGCAGAAGTCACAATAATTGCACAATCCACAGTTCCTTTCCTGGGAAAATTGTGAATCTGTCTGGGAAGCCCTGAGAGCAGTAAAGCTTGATAGCAGAGCTTTGGTGGTTGACACCTGCACAAGGTAATACTGCGTAATTTTGTTGATTACGAATGTTACATGTCCTGGACTTTGGTTCATAATGTCCCCACCCTCCTGCCCTTACAGAAGATATCTAAGTAGGGTGACTTTTTAAATAAAAATTTATTGAATCCACAACAAAACATAACCATAAATAATTAACAATGAACATAAAATGTCCAAGAACCCCATCCCCATCTAACATGGACCAGGTACATTCTGTTAAACATGCAGAAATTTATGCTTTACTGATTTTATGTTTGACAAAAAGTGAAGGATTTTCTTCTTTGCTCATTGTATGATGTTTTTGTTGCTTTTTCTGGGCTATTTAAGAAATTCTTAAAACCATACTGATTATAATTGAAATTGTATTATAATTTAAAATCAGCTCTCTTGTTATCTCGTATTATTCTGCTGTAAATAATTGGGAAAGCTTGATGTCCACCATGGGAAGACTTAGTCAACAGAAGCTCTTTATAAACCATTTTTGTTAAAAGGGTTACCAATGTGTAGCTGAAAAAATAAGACATTTATAAATTTGATATATTTTTTGGCCCCTACCTGTTCACCAAAGCCTGTAGCCATACTACCCTGGCATCTGACCTTGTCAGTCTCGGAAACTAAGCAGGGTCGGGCCTGATTAGTTGTTGGGTGGGAGACCACCTGGGAATACTGGGTGCTGTAGGCTTGGGAGAAGGACCAGGCAGCCCACTCTCAAAACAATTAGTCATGGAAAAACCCTATGAATAGCAGAGGAGCACTGACATAATGCTGGGCATGGCAGTATTGGGCAGTATTTTCTTCTATTGTGTATAGGGTTACTATGAGTTGGATCTGACTCCACAGCACCTAACAACAACCTATTCACAAAAAATCATTTGCCTAATGACATAAGCAAAATGTCCTTCTCCTACAAAAACATTCATTTCTCCCATGTACCCAACTTAAGAGTACAATAACCACACTGGCTCTGGGATGTTAGTAGTCAGGGAATCACTAGGAGGAAAGAGGCCCCCCAGGCTCTCAAAAGATGGGGGCAGAGGAGAGAACCCACCATTCATTGTGCTCAAAGACAAATTAACTCATTATAGATTTATGTTTCCACTGAATTAGCACTAGAGGACCTATATTTCTACTATTCAGTGATCAAGAATGAATAAATGGTTTTCTAATTATCCAGAAATTTTCTCCTATGGCTTGAAGGATTCATAAGACTGTTTTTCAGTCACGACTCTCAACATAATGAAAGTAGCTTATTAATTCAGGGTAGCTAATTGTGTTATTACAACAGCAAAAATTACTCGTGTTTCTGCAGGAACAGACAGGGATGGAATCACTGTTGCCACTTTGTTCATCTAGACTTCAGCTATCTAAACTTAGTAAGGCTTTGGCAAAATGCACAATGGAAACTTGAAGGCGTGGTTCCTATTAACTGCTTACCAAATAATTTCACCTTCAGTTACCTTGATTTGGAATCTGAGTTCCTTGAAACCTATGAATTCCTAACAAGAAATGCTTTGTTCTTGGTCTCAATGTCTAAATATATTGACACTTCAGGATATAAGGGCTGCCAAAAGCAACACATCAAGGGCTGAACATTTGTGAAGGAGACAGAAAAGGTAATGAAAAAAACTCCTATGTATAATTAACACCTAAGATGAATTGGGGATGAGTAGGATACCCAGAAAGCTCCTCAGCTGTTCTTTAGGGTTGTTTTTGCTAGGTTGTAATATGAAATATCTAGCAAATTTTCGTAGTAAATGTTTACATATCTGAGTAGAAAATCCCTCAATATTTAAGTCTTTCATAAATCTGATTATCTTTGCATTCTTTTGTTTGACAGGTAAGCAATATGCTATTACATTCTCTAAGCCTATCCCAGGGGATTTTAATTCACCTGACCATAATCCCGAACAAAGAGTAGGATTCTGAGAATATAAATAGGCTCAAAAGTAGTTCCAGTAGAACTTTACAAATTATTAAGGCAACTCTTAACCTCTTGAGGTTGGCCTGATGGAGAGAAATGTTCCTCCTTAATGCCACTATGAGAGAGAATACAAGGCAAGGAGACCCATAGGTTAGAGCTACTTAGTGGCATTAGTTACGTTTGTAACCTATTTGCAAGGAAGCAGGTAGACCCAATGGGCAATCAGGCTGCTTGGACTCTACATTTGGTCCTCTTAAAAGAGCTGAGGAGAATGTAAAAGTTCTAGGGCTCTCTATGCTTTAAGTTCCCTGAATAAATTCAATTATAGGGTAGGGAATCAAGGTTAGCAATTTCCTTGAAAATAGAATAAAATGTATTTTGCTTATCTGATGTCTTTTCAGTTTTTAATTTCTCTTGAACATGTGAAATACTAGTGGCCTTTTATACTTTTAAAGTTGACTACCTAGACTGAAGAACTTTACAACAGATAAGTAAATGTCAACAGTTTCTTGTGTTGCCGACACACACTCAAACCAATGCCAACACAATCTTTGTCTTAATTCTGAACTACATTATGTTCAGACCTACAACTGACAAAAAAATGCATTTTGATAATTGGGTTTTTCTAAACTAAACACACTGCTGTGGTTTGCTCTTTGCTTTGTTGGCCTTCTGACCATTTTATAGTTCTCAAGCACGTACTGTCTTCTCCCAGAAGACTCAGAAAATCTAGAAAGCTTTCAAAGGGCAAAGCCTTATTATCTTGCTGGAAGCAAATTCAACAAAACTAAGTTCCAGAAAACATTGCTTCTGAGAAATTCTCAAATATCATCGAGACAAATAAATGGTTAACCCAAAGTAAAGACAGATCTATGGCAATATAACATTGAAGTATAATGCTGCAGTAAGGGTAGAAAACATCAGGTTTTACCCTTGGTGTTTAGCTTTTAAAAAGCAAAAAGGTCATATATATCAATTTGTAGTGTACTAAAATTGTGTTCAAAGTTTATTTCAAGTCACAGAAAATATACAAACTAAGACAACAAAATGAACTGATTTTGTTCTGATAGAAGGTGATGGGAGTCCTCCACCTGGCACCAATTTGAGTCATTCAGGAATTAGGATGCAGAAGTCACCTTTTTTCAACATTTCAACAAAGTTATATAGAAGCAATTTTCAGATTTGTTGCCAGGTATTTTTGAAAATCTGCAAGAAAAAGTTGGAGAAAGCCATTAGAAGTAGAGACAAAGTATCCTTCCCTAAATATTAGGGAAAATAAACAAAACAAAACAGGCTAGGGGAGGGAAGATGTGCACAAGACCAAATTGCCAGGACAGAATTTCTAGGTGTCTTGTCTCCTTATTCGCATCTCCCCAAGGCAATCTTCTTTTGTAGCAGGGTCTCTCAACCTCGGCACTACACTGACATTTTGAGCCAGAGAACTCTTTGATACTAGGGGATTAGGAAGATGCACTATACATTAGGGGATGTTTAGGAGCATCTCTGATCTTTACTCACTGAATGCCAGTGGCACACCACACTCTTTAAAGTTATGGCAAACAAAAATGTCTCTAGAAATTGCCAAATGTCCCTTGGGGGACAAAGCTATCCCTAGCTGAGAATCACTTATATCTAATAATAATGGTAAGGAAGACTGGCAGTGACAGCTGAGAGGGATCAGAACTATCTAGCTATAATGGATGGAGAGCCAATGATTCAACCACAGTATGCTCAAATGTTGTTAGATGCCATCAAGTTGGGTCCAATTCATAGTGACCCTATGTATAACAGAATGAAACACTACCTGACACTGAGCCACGTACACGATCTTTTTACATTTGAGCCCATTGTTGGAGCGACTGTGTTTCCTCTCATTTTGAGTCATGCCACATCAGTAAATGGAAGTCTACAGGGCTTTACTCCCTTCCCATCACTAAAGTCGACTCTACTTTGAGCAGGCAACTCTTCTCAGTCATCTCCTGAATGTATTCCAGCTGTGGGGCTCATTTTCCAGCACTATATTTAACAGTGCTTGTCTTCTATTCATAAAGTTTTTACTGGCTAATTGTTTTGGGAGTGGGCTGCTAGGTCCTTCTCCCTAGTCTGCCTTAGTCTGCAAGCTCAGCTGAAACCTGTCCACCATGCTTGGTATCTGAGAGACTGGTGGCATAGCTTTCAGCATCACAGCAACACGCAAGCCCCCACAGCACAAGCTGACAGACACACGAGGACAGTATGTGCAAACACCAGCAGACAAATGGTGAAAACTGAGTAAGATTTGTAGTGTAGCTCACAGTACTCTACCAATGACAATTTCTTGGTTTTGTAGCACAGCAAAAAGATAAGATACTATCATTGGGGGAAGCTGGGTAAATGGTATGTGGGACTCTGTACTATTTTTCCAACTCCCTATGAATCTATGATAATTCCAAAAGGTAGCAAATACGCAAAAAAACAAAAGACAACAAAAAACCACAGACAAAAACCTTGCCCTGTGGTTAATATGCAAGGCTTTAAATGAGATATAAACAAGAATACATAATGAGAGAACTTTCAAAAATATTTCCATCTTTACTAACCAAAACCAGTAGTTTTCTCGTATTGTAGAGAATGCCTTCTCTGGCATAAGTAAATTAGAAAAAGCAAATTCTTATGAATATAATACACAGTTTTACTGAAGAAAATAGAGTATATGAAAAAAGTTAAAGCACTAGTCATTCCAGAAGTCTAGACAGTTATTTATCTATGATAGCTTCCAATTATAGTTCAGTCACTAAAAATCTATATATAAACACAATATATGTTTATACTGGGCTGGGATTTAGCTCAGTTGGTAGAGTGCTGCACTACAGTCTCTGAGGTCCTGAGTTCAATTCCCAGCACCGCAAAAATGGTAGAAGGACCTGGCAATCCACTCCCAAGGCAATCCCAAAACAGGCAGCCATTGAAAACCCTATGAGGGTTGCTATGAGTCGGATACCAACTCGACGATACATAACCACAACCACAACCACAACCACCACCACCACAACAACGTTTATAGTTTGAATTTTTTTTAGTACTTGGAGGTATAATTCAGGGCCTTGCAACATGCTAGGCAAGTGCTCTACTATTGAGCTGCACCCCCAACTCCTTTTGTATTTTGAGACAAGGTCTTGCTAAGTTGTGCAGTCTACCTCTGGTGTCAAACTTGTGATCCTCCTGCCTCAGCCTCCTGAATTATTGGAATTACAGGTATGTGACATGTTACCTGGCTAGTTTGGATGTTTTAAATGTTTAAATGAATTAAAATACAGCATGTTTAATAAGACTCCTAATTACTGTGAGTTCAGTATTATATGATATTATATGGACGGGATTTATAATATGGATACAGCAGATATTGGGACAATGTGAATTTTAAACTGCTTTTAGAAAATAGAATTGTTTATGAAATACAAAGATGTTGGGGGAAAATTTAAGGAAAACAATACTGGTACATCAAGTTAGGTCACATGATTATTTATGAGGCAGATTAACTGAATCCCTTTTACCTGACTGGTGAATGAGAAAAACAAGGTTGCTAGCATATAGCAATCTGCAAAATGTATAGAAACTGATAGTGATGGTTGATGTTTACTACCTTAAATGTACTGTAAGATTAATATCAGAATATTCATTAGAAAACAAATACTAGAAACTAAAATATTTATGTTTTAGTGAAAAGCTTTGTAGTTTCTTCATTCAGATGGGACACTTTGGAATAAAATAATACAACTGATTCTGGAAGGATATGCAACAAACCATATCCACAGGTTCTGTTTGGGGAATGAGATTGTGGAAGCAGGGATTTTTATCTTTAACTTTCTACATTCCTGTACTTGATTAATTTTATTAAACTGATTGTGTATTACTCGTGTCATTAGGAAAGTTTAAAAGATTATATAAGCAATTCAACAACTGAGCAAATGTTCTATAGCCTTACTCTATCTCCAGAGGTGCTAACTACTAAAGGATAAAGAGTTTTAAAGACTAGTGAAAAAGGATCAAGGGCCTCAAGAGAGAACAACCTAGTTGGTTAAGTTGAATGTCTATACCCTCAAATACATAAAGAGCTAGTCCTGCTCAGGTGGGATTAAGTTTGCTTACATTTCAAGGTGCTCCAGTGGATTTCTGTATTTGTTCCTTTAAGATGAGGATACTCTGCCTTTGCTCAGGAGGCAGCATGGCAATCTGGTCTGCAGTCAGTTGAAGAACCTGCATAATTAAAGCAGCCTGTGCGGAGGAAAAGAAGGTAGTGAGTTCCAATGATGGTAGCTAAAAGACAAAACAGAACAAAAAACAGCACTAGCTTCTGTCCAAAAAGCTACTGTAGTGGGATATGAAGCAAAATGGAAAAAGGAAGGCCATTTCACACACAGAAAACAAACAGCAGTCCAAAAAAAAAAAAAAAATCTGGTAAAAAAAGGCACAATGAAAAGAACAAGTGTAAATTAAAATACCTAAGGTGAGACGATTCAAAATAGACACCTTCGTGAATTCAAAAGTTCCTGCAGACTAAGATGGTATCTGTGAGCCCTGGGAATTCTTCAGTTTTTAATCTGTTTCGAAGTCTGTTATTTTTTTGTTTTTGTTTTTTTCCACAAGTTTTAGCCTTTCCATTAGACATGAGCGCCCCATAATGGCCAAATATAAAACAGACATACTTGTGGAGAATCTGCTATTGTTTTTAGGGGTAAGGCAGAAAGGGAAGGAAGAAAAGGGTTTGGATTTTCAGGTCAATCTGGCCTGCACAAAAAATCTGCTATTGATAGATGAGTCTGAAGTGTAAAGTAAGCTGCCATTTATGTCCATTAATAACTTTAGGACCAGGTCCACAAATTTTCAGGCAATAATATCATAAAAGAGTTCTAAGTTAGAGTAAACATCACCTCCAAAGGGACTTTGAAGACCCAGGATCGCCACACGGTAACTGTGAAAAGAGGAATCAAAAAGACTAGATTTGTGTACATGGAGGCAGTCAGACAGTGTTGCTTACCTTCTCATGATCCTGTGGTGTGACTTGGTTCTGCCCAGGACTAAAGCCACCAGGCTGGTTTCCTCCTTGCATGCTTGGTCCTTGCATGCCTGTTCCCTGCATGACTGGGACCTATGTACACAGAGAGAAGCGATTTTTCAGAACTCCTGACATACAGGGGAACCTGATTACAGTAATGGCAATGTGAAAAATTACCTCTATACAGATAAAAAAGCAAATTCATGATTCTGAGGATCAGTTAGCCATTGCAGAAGACAGGGTTCAGCAAGAGATCAACTAACAAGTTAGATATACTGGCTTACAACAGCTCCAACATCATTAAGAAATACCATGCAGCACAACTGGATACCATCAAATTCAGCAAAAATTCAACCAAATAAGCATAGGGAAAACCGAGAGCACTCTGGAAACTAGTGTTCATTGGAAACACAAATGAAAGCCAACGGAGCCTAGAAATAATGTATGTGGGTCCCCTGGGGAAGTTACATTCACAGGGCTACTGCCTACCTCTAGTTCAATCAGACACAGGTAGTTTGTCTTAATGGGTCCTAGCTCATAAGGCAGAGATGATTAGAATGTTAGTGAGGTGGTAAAGAGATGGGAAGGCCTCTGGGGAAAAGACTGCAATTAGTCCAATATTTGTTTTTCATAGCTTTCTACAGAGAACATGCAGTAGATACTTCTTGCTCAATACAGACCAAGAAATATTACTGACTTAAGTAAAAGAACAAAGTGCAGATATATTCTTCTTATGAGTATTTAAGATCTTCAGCAAGGTCAAACCTTTGGAAGACCACCAGAACCCAAGAAAAAGACCTCTGAGAACTAAACATAACTGTTGGAATGGGCCCTACACTAGAGTTGTGTTCACACTCAGGCATTCATCCTTAGGAACTTTTGTTGTTGTAGTTGTTAGGTGTCACTGAGTTGGGTCCAACTCATAGGGACCCTCATAGGCTTTTCAATGGCTGTTTCCGGATTGCTTCGGGAGTGGATTGCTACATCCTCTTTCCATGTTTGCAGTGCTGGAGATTGAACTGAGGGCCTCAGAGAGTGCAGAGCAACACTCTGCCAACTGAGCTAAACCACAGACCCCTACATACTCTTATGAAATACAAATTATAAACAAACTTGTTATTTGCTCCCCAGCAGATTAGAAGGAACAAATTATGAAATAAATATAGATAAACCCCTGTTATGAGTAGATATCATGGCAGCAATGTGAAGCGCCAGGTGACATCCTGGCAGGGAAGAAAACTAGAAACCACAGGAGATATTTATGCTTTATATTATAGCATACATAATAATAGATCTACTTAATGATGACTTTGATCAAAAATGATTATAGTAATTATTTGTATACTACTTAAGAAAGGAAAAATGATACATATGTAGATATACAAAAATGAGCAATAATAATTATCTAAGAAGGGAAAATATAAGCAGAGTAGAAAGAAGGGGGAGGGGATCAGTGGGTGGGAGTGAAAGTGGGGGTAGTGGGGAAGGGAAATAAAGTAGAGGGGAATGGGGGAAAGGAAATCTCAAAATATATGATGCAACTATATGAATACATGAGAAAAAATAGGGGAAAGGAAAGAAAAATACCAATGAGAATATGATTTTTATTACATATCAATTAAAATTCCTACTTTTTTCTGTAAAATATGTAAGTTAATTTAAGTTTAACCAAAAGTGATGTAACAGTTGCATAATGGATATAGGAAAAGTCTTATTACCCTGTACTCTACCAATATTTATAAATAAAGGGAAAGAAAAAAAGAAAACATAAAATATACCTTATACATATTTTTTCATTGAAATAGCTTAAAATTTTGGTAGAATAGTTCTATCATCTGGAACATTCACTTACATGCATTAACTCTTTTCCCAGACACTGGGTACATGAAACATTAGCTTGGCTTTGTACCGATTGCTAAAATATTATCATTGCTCTGTTCTTTATCAATACAGAATCCAGGGACTGATCTGAACTTTAATGATCTATTATGGATCTGAACCACCTAATCTTTTTGGTGCTTAGTAATACTTATTAATACTAATTTGAGGTACTGTAAAATGAAATAAATACTCAATAATGGCCATTTTACGCTTCCAGAAATACCTGTTCTAGGCAGATGATTTCTAGCAAAAGCAACCATGTATCTTAGTTTTTGGGACTAAGACAGTCTCAGTTTATGCTTTGGCCTCAGAGTAAATAAGTAACAACAATCCTTTTCACTCTCAAATGTGTCCTTCTTTGAATGATAAATTATATAATCACTCTAGTAACAATAAGCCTTTCATCTGCAAGTTTCCAACTGGATGGGCTGGAGTTAAATTTTAAAAATCTTGTTTTAAGTGATAAATTAAGAACATATTTTTAAGGAAAACAAGTACAGAACAGTAAAAGGAGGAAAAATAATATTTCTGCTGGAAAGCTACATTAAAAAAATCTAGTAAAAGTGAGTATCTATAGGAGCTATTATCATAAGTGAGAGAGGTACAGGAGAGGAAGAGAAGTTCTTAGTGTAGTTTTTATAGATGAGTGAATGTATTATATATATATTTATTTGTAAGTAAATATATTAATTTTTAAAAATTTAAAAAGGTGTGAATGGCTAATTGGTTACATAGATTCTATTAAAAAAAACCTGCACTGGGCTAGGGGTATAGCTCAGTGGTACAGTGTTTGCCTAGCATGCGTGAATCCCTAAAGATTTTATCCCCACCACCACAAAAACATTACCAACAAATGGTCTTCCAACTATTATTTCCAATGTCTTTCTTTGCAGAATTATTATCAGAATTACATAAGCACATTGTGTGGTTATTTGTTGTCTATCTCTCCAGCAGTATGTAAGCTCCATGGGGTCAGAGACTTTGCTGTATTTCCAATACCCATATCTATGTTTGGCACATAGTAGATGCTCAATAAATAATTGTTGAATGAATGCCAAAAAAAATTCTATTATGAGACATCTGATCACAGAGGACACAATAAAATTCAAGGCCCACATACACATTTTTTAAAAAGCAAAACTTGGAAAACAGTAGAGAATACTTTCATTGTACACATACCAGGAAAGAAACCACCTTCTTATTTCAAATTAAAGAGGAGTAGGAAGAAACCCACCCACATGCATAACATACAAATGTGCAGATAATAGGACAAGGTAGTAGAATGGGGGGAAAAAAAGGCTCCATTCCTTGCTCTGCCACTATTCAGTGGCAACTAATGTGGCAACTGGATGATTAACATGTTCTATTCCCACTCAAATGTTCTCCTCCCCTACTCCCACGGGAAGACACATAAACATATGAAAGCGGGAGGAGAGTAGTACATAGAGGAAGGAGGAAATAAGAAAGTGGAGGAGCTAGAGAAATGAAGGTGTCAGCATATAAAAACTCACAGGAGATAAATACACACCACCTCCTCACAACCAAATGGGGATGGAGAGGTGACAGCCATATAGCACCATATACAGACAGCTCTGGAGAGCCAAATGGAGACAGGGAAGAGACACCAGTTCCACAGATTTTAAGGTGCTCCTTAGTAAACTGCTTCTCATACTCCATTGTTCATTTAAGCTATATGATGACAATAAATTAACCCAAGTTTCTGCCAATCTACGATTGGTCTTCATATGCTCCAATCCAGAGGTTCTTAGCCAGGCTTGCACATTAATTTATTTGGGGGAAGTTTTTCGAATCATCTATGCCTAGATCTTACTGACAGAAATGCTGAGATTTAGGCCTGGGCTGAGATCTAGGGCAAGTATATCTTGGAAAAAGCCTTGCATGTCATGTTGGTTGGCAACCCCAAGGAGGAGTACTCTCAGACTCCTAAATTTTCAGAGGCTCTTCTCTGAATGAAAAGAACTACTGAAATTGTGGGAAAAGGTTGTTCTTTTGGATTAAAATCCTGATGGCCAGAAAATCACTCCCCTAAGTGACAGAGAAAGTAAAGGGACATCCTGGTTTTCTTTTTGTAATGAGCTGAGAAATAGCTCAAGTCAGAAGGTAGTAATAATCAGGCCCAATAACCAATTCCTAAATAGAAAAAGAATGTACATAGATGCTAAAAGTATTATACATACCTGTCTGGCTCCCTGGGGACCAACAGCCCCCATGTTAATTGGACTGGGACCCTGTATTCCACTAGGCATAGGTCCTCTGGGACCAGGCACTGGGCCTCTGGTATCCATGCCTCTGGCTTCCATCCCTCGTACTTCCATCACTCGGGCCTCCATGGCGCGGGCCTCCATGGCACGAGCCTCCATGGCACGAGCTTCCATTGCACGGGCCTCTAATCCCCTGGCATCTAGTCCTCTTGCCTCCATGGCTCGGGCCTCCAACCCTCGTGCATCTATTCCTCGGGGATCTCTTCCACCTATGAAGTTGTAAGAAGACCACGATGTAGCTACTCACCTGTACTGTAAAAACTAGTAATTCAAGAAAGAGGGAAATCTATTCCTCTAGTCACATTTCCCCTCACCTATGAGACTTGTCTCTTGTCTAGTTTCTCAGATTTGTAGATAAACCTTAAAGATGCTTGCCCAACCCTATTGCTCCAGCATTCTTTACCCCAGACTAGAGCTGAAGATAGCTGAGTTCTTCATCAACCCATGATTACCACCAGTTAGCCTTGTGATGTGGTTTCCCCTTACCTCTGCCATCCAAAGGTGGACCCCTCTGATCTAGCATAGGTCCTCTTGGCTCTGCCATTAGAGGTCTAGGCTCAGCTAATGGACCTCCCCTCATCTCATGTGGGGGTGGTCCACGGCCTTCATGGCCAGGAACATGGTGCATGGGTGGACCCTGATGAGGTGGTCCCAGGTAACCTCTAGAGATAGAGAAAAATATAACAATAATAAACGGTGAAACAGAAGATCAGTAAGTAAACATCCAACAAAGAACTGACACAAATATCAGTCAATAAATGTTAATAAAAGAATTACATCAAACATATCAAAGGAAAGCTACAGAGACGTTAATCCATATATTCTAGAATTTTCTATGTGGTTGGGGCACTCATAATTATGAGAAGAATTAATGGATAGTTATCATGTGTATAATGAATATGTAGTATAGTGCTTAAGAACACGGGTTCCAGATTCAGACTGTATGGGTTCAAACCTAGGCTCTATCTTTAATTAGTTGTGCAATCTGGGGCATACTTATTGAACTCCTGTATGCCTTGGTTTCTTTATTTGTAACATGGGATTGAATCCAGGGCTTTGGGTATGCCAGGCAAATGTTCTACCACTGTGCTATACCCCAAGCCCGGGTTGTACAGACTTAATGAGATGATCTAAGTAAAGTAGTTAGAGAAGAGTTATGCTTAGATCAAAATTACAGAGTTCTGTTTTACGAGAAATGCTTGGCTTTGACAGTGACCATGAATACTTATTTAGCTTCTGAAGTAGGTAAACAGGTATCACTAGTGCAAAGAGACTTTGTCCTCAAAGCAAGGGAAAATCCTGACTTCCCAAACTGCTTCCTTCTATGTCAGTGCTTACCTAGGCTCTACCTCTCCAGTTACAGAAAGTAAAGTGCCTCCCCGTGGGTCATTCGGAGCATCTCCTAATAGACCTCGAGGAGTTGGGACGTTGGCAGGCAAGGATCCCCGCTGCATAGCTGCTCTGGGGTCTTGCATCGGCACTGACAGGGAAAGAAACAGGGAGTTACTGCTGTGAAAGACATATAAGGAAACAAGAAATGACTCTATATACCACTGACAACATAATTCAGACACCTTAGAGTGGGTGAAACCTCACCACAGAAGAATCCTCTTGCAGCTCAAGAACAGAAGCGGGGTGTAGGCAGAATCTGTGCCATGTCAGAGGTATGGATGGAATTATATAAAAAGCAAACTGGGGAGCAACCTGGCAAGGACTAGCACTTTGACCTGAAGAAACTTATGTTCCTGGTTTTCCTTCTAATCAATCTTAGTTCAAGGACCAGAGTCACAAAAGAGAGGTAGGGTCTTGGCATATGTGAACACTGCCATGGCTCTGCAAGAACCTGCTGTCTCCTTACAGACTGCTATTCCATCCAAGCCTCCTGACACCAGTAGGGAGGGAGTACAGCCTCGGACAGATGCCCATATCATCCATGTTCTCTGCCCTGTGTGAAGAGGTCAATCTTAGGCTTGTGGCCTCAACAGGAAAAAAAAAAAACCACAAAAACCCAAAAACACTACCCTTTTCGGTTCTGAACGTGAGGATGACTGCAAAGCAGCTCTCTTCCTCTCAACGTCCCACCCTGAGCACCACAAGCAAAAGGAAACCCGCAGATACAATGGGTACCTTGAACTCGCTCAATTGATGCAGGCCCGGCGGGTCCCACGGGCGAGTGCTGTAGGGTTCCTAGGTGAGCAGTAAGTTTAAAAGGAGAAAGAGTAGACACTTCAAATAGCTTGCACACACATGCAGAAACATACACACACGGAGACTGGAGATTTACACATGTAAGTTAAGAAGCCAAGGGTTCATTAGCTTGCCCCAGGGACAAAAAACTTCCTAAGCTACAGTAGTTCCTTTGGATATTAGAAACAGTTCCACTTTGACTAGCTATCTTCCTAAAGGGAAAGCCATGGGTCACTGGGTTTATCTGGGCAGGAACAACCAGAAATTTCTGACTTCCTCCTTTTTGACTACTTTGTTTTCCCCTAAATCTCCCTATAATACCATTATTAAAAAAACATAAAAGGGATGATTTTCAATCTCT
Source organism: Pedetes capensis (assembly GCA_007922755.1). Lineage (NCBI taxonomy): Eukaryota > Metazoa > Chordata > Mammalia > Rodentia > Pedetidae > Pedetes > Pedetes capensis. The sequence continues at coordinate 24,944 of VMDO01024518.1, forward strand.
AGCTAAGCAAGGAAGATACACATATTTTCAGAAGTAAAAGATAAATTACACTGAATTTGGAATGTGAGATTTATTCTGGAGAAGCCATAACAGAAATGGAGCTGTAATATTTTGTCATATTTTAAATCACAAAAATTCTGCTATCAAAAAAGTACTGAATGGGGAAATGCACAGAATGAACTTTAGATGATGCAAGAGAGTACCACTCCACAGGAGATAATCTGACACAGTGAGCTGTCGATAACAAACAAACATCATGACAATGACAAAGATCAATGAGATGACAAGGACACCAACACTAAACAAAGGTGGTACGAAAGCAAAAAGTATCTTCACAAACATCTTACTATCTCTCTTTACCATTACAAATGTGCAAAAAAAAAAAAAAAGCATGGATTCCAAGAAAAGTAAGACAATCTGGGCATAAATGAAAAGATTCTTGTTTCCTCTGGTGGGTACTGAAGGAAATTATAATAGAAAGCTCACCTTACTTTGTCTCTTCATGAAGATATCCTTGAAATACCCTCAAAACATGAGTCATTTCCCTTTATCAATTTTTTACCAGAAAGGTGAAGATAACTACAGCAGGAAGGAAGATATCTTGTGGAAGTATATGCTTAATAGGTAAGGCGTAACTGATTGATTGATGGCCTGGGAAGAGGTAGAAGTATAACTGAAGTCTGAATCCTTTCTCACTACTGCAGAAATACTTTGGGGTGACAGTGGTGAGATGGAGGGCACACAACAGCACAAAAGCATGAGATGCTTAGAGAAGAGATGAGTTTGTCCTGCTGTCAGACATCTAATGAGAAAAAAATTATTAGTTCTATTACTTCAATCACCAATCCCAGTGTGCGAACCATAGGCCTCTATGTTAGTAATTTGTTTTTTAAAATGGGTTTCTCTTATAGGTCATATATGAAGAAGAAAAAATTTAAGCTTCTCTATTGTTTGTCCAAAGCAGTCTTTTCCTATCATAGGGACCCAATAAGTAAGAGTAGAATACATCGAAGAATGTTTTGGGAAGTTAATAGAGGCAGTGGGGAGTGACAGAAAGAGGACAGTTTGGATTCAGAAACTTTTCGATCTGTCTGCCACTTACTATTTAGAAGAGAGGAAGGGAGCACTAAATCCAGACCACAATACTCAGACATTAGTATTTACTTACCTTGTCCCTTGAATAACTTAAAACTCTGAGCTTCCATCTCTTTACCTGTAAAACTGAGGTGCTGCCACCTAACTCACAAGGCTGTTTATAAAAATTAAAGTACATGAGTATACATAGCATATACTCAGTTCCTTCTCTTTTCTCCTAATTTTGTTTTCAACTGAATTATTGCATTTTCTTTTCCTTCAAAGACCAGTAACATGGAGAAATAACATGGAGATTTTGCAATGGCTGCTGCTGTTGCATACAGCGTTTCTGCCACAGTGTAACAGATACTTCCCAAGTAGGCTTTATAGACCTATGATACTCTCCCAGTTTGTTCTGGGGTTTAAATCTAGTCTTCTACATACCCCTTCACATAGTATATATTAAAATTTCTTACTAAGCCAACAGATATTTATAGAGGGAGAGAGCACAACTCAGTGGAATTATCAGACTATTAGGAAACACAGGATGCCTTTGTTATTTCATCAGTTCTTGTAGAGCTAGGTTCTAAGTTGCTAGGTGCACAGTTGGGACCAGCACTGTCCAAGAGACATTACTGTAATGGCAGAAACGTTCTATACCTGCAATGTCTGGTGTGGTATCCTTTGGCCATATGTGGCTACTGGGCACTTAGAATGTGGTTATTTTGACTAAGGAACTGAGTTTTAAATTTAACCTAATTTTAATTTAATTTTAATTAATATTTAAATAGCCACTGGTGGTTACTGAATGGCATATTCAACAGTACAGATGTGGAACACTTTCAAGTCCAGTCCATATTAACCAGACATTAATATTTACCTTGTCCTCGTTCTATGGGCACAGGTCCACTTCCTGGCATTCCAACCTGAGTCTGCATTACACCTGGAAGATAAAGGGTAGGAAGGAAAAGCACAAATTAGGACAGTGGAAAAAAATTAGAACAGTGGCTGAGTTTACAAATTTCCTCATTCTGCCCCACAAGGAAAAACCTATGAAGGAAGATGGTAACTACCACTTAACAATGCAGTTAGACAGAAATTGGGGTTTGTTAGTATACTTCATGCTTTAGTGACAGAAAGTGAGTTCAGTAAGAAAACTTCATCTCATTGATTACCAAAACGGTGGCAGAAAGCTCTTCTGTAATACAGGAAAACAATGCCACTTACCCACAAACCTCCTCTCATGGGAGGCAGTACTGTTCCCGGGGTATTCTGTAAATGTGTGGGTATATTATTTCAGTTGTGACAAAGATTTGTGGGGGCACAGCTGGCATTGAATGAGAAGGTGCCAGGGATACTAGATTTCCTGCAAGGTATGAGACAGTCCCACAAAATCAAGAATTACCCTGTGTCTTATATAAATTTCAAATGTCTCACTGAATATTCATACAGTTGAAAAGTTGTTGGTAGCCATCTGAACCTAGAACCTAAGTCTGTTTTATTTGTAAACATAAAGGTTCTTTGAATTGTTTTAGTATATACACACTGAAATTTTTTTGTGGTATTCGGGGGCTGAACCTAGGGCCTCATGCATACCTTACAAGTACTCTACCACTGAGCTGTACCTCCAGCCCCTTTGTCATCCTGTCATCTTGTATCTTGAAATAGCGTCTCCCTAAACTACACAAGCTGCCTTTGGCTTCAAACTTATTATCCTCCTGCCACCACTTCCTGAGTTGTTGCGATTACAGGTGTGCTGAGACATATACTGAATTTTCCATAAATGCAAATTATGAGTAAATTATGGATACTGCAATTTGTTTTAAGAAGAGCTGTCACTATTTCAGAAAGTCATATCACCAATGTATTTGAGTTGCCAAAACAAACATGACGATACCTGTGTACATTTTTAGGTTTTACGTTCATAGTATAGGTATGAGCACCTGCTACCTTTTGTTTCCTAGTGTAATTATACCTAAACACTTGCATATTAATTTTTTACTATAAATGTTTTTAATTGTCTTTTAAATTATAGTTAGGGGATTATATTAATATTTTGAAATCATGTTATATAAATTCTATCATCTGCGCATTTCATTTCAGACAGAAAAGTCATTGCAAAATATATTATGAAGAGAGGACACTGGATCTTACAAGGTTGAGAATCACCTGTCTACTCCAACCAGTTGGGGTATGATGACTGCTATACAAAGAATCATCATCTACCGTAAGTGCTTGTCTGGTCCCTTCCACATTGAAATAATTCTCTTTTCCTCAAAGGAGCAAAATATGCTGTGAGTGGGGATAAAAGACAAGCCAATCTCTGTGCCATTCATTAATACTTCCCTTAAAACATAAAGCACATATCACATTCCCTCTATTTCACTGAATATGCTAAACACCAAACAGCTCTGGATTAAGAACCTGCCCTTGATACTAATTAATTGTGATTTTGAACAGTAATCTGTATTTTATATATTCTTCTAACGATTACAATACACACTAAAGTTTGAACACCACTGATCTAAATGATTCCAAAGCTCCCTTCCGGCCATACAATTCTATTCTATTCACGCTGTCCAGACCAATCACCAAAACAACACAAAGATTTAGGATCTGAGAAAAAGGATAGCAGAAGGCATTATGGACATAATTTTTCACATTATACATCATCACATAACAGCATTTTAATTTCTGTGGGCTAGATGCCTACAAGTGGAATTGGTAGGTCAAAGTGTGTATTAATTTTTCATGTTGGGCTACTTGTTGAAAGCCTGAATAACCTCACATTTCTGCCAGCAATGTATGAGTACTTTTCCCCACCAATATTAAGTGTCATCTCTTTTTACAACTTGCTAGTCTGATGGGCTTAAGTGAAATCTCATTGTTATTTAATTTGTAATCCTCTAACTGTAAATTAGTTAGTTTTGTTGGCCATTTAGCTTTGCTCTTCTATGAAGTTCTTACACATTTTCTTTGCCCACTTTTCTATGAGGTTGTTTTCCCCTTTCTCATCAATTGTCAAAGAGCTCTGGACAGGGTATCTCAAAATTTTTCATGAAGTTTTAAGTTTTAATAACTTGATAATTATAAATGCTATAAACTCTTGAAATTTCAATTATTTAGATTTTTAGCATTTACATTCAAGTCTTTATCTTCATTAATTTCCTCTTCTTGGTGTCTTCTGGTTTATTATTTTTCTAATTCCTTAACTAGTAGAGTTCTTTTACTTTTTAATAATATAGGCATTTAAGAATATTCATTTTCCTTTACACACTACCTTCACTATTTCTGATATTTTTATATGAAACATATACATTACTTTTTGGTTTTTTTTTAAGATAATTTGCAAGTTTCTTTTTATTTCCTTTTTAATTCAAGGATTAGCTACAGTATGCTCCTTAATTTTCCAAGTAAAGATTTTTCTAAATTGCCTTTTAATTATTTGTTTCTAATTTTATTGGCTTATAATCAAAGACTGTAGACTGTAAAATCTCCACTGTTTTGAATTTAAGGTTTTACTTTGTGGCTATGTATGTGGTCTTTAAAAAAAAATGTTCCACGGTCATCTGGAGTGGGAAGTATACTCTGT
>VMDO01024519.1:0-29608 GCA_007922755.1 Pedetes capensis
GGGCTGGGATTTAGCTCAGTTGGTAGAGCGCTGCGCTGCAGTCTCTGAGGTCCTGAGTTCAATTCCCAGCACCGCAAAAATGGGAGAAGGACCTGGCAATCCACTCCCAAGGCAATCCCGAAACAGTCTGCCATTGAAAACCCTATGAGGGTCGCTATGAGTCGGATACCGACTCGACGGCACCTAACAACAACAACAAATTATAGCAATATTAGGCTAATAATTATCCATACATACCAAATCACATACAGTTTTATAGAACGGGGAACTGTAAATGTAAATATATATACATTTACACAGATAAGTTCATTTCAAGAAAACTTGAAATAGGCTTTTTTGACTTTCCTCTGAAGGGAAGAAATATAAAAGACACATAGGAGAAACAAAAAATTACTAATAATCAGTGTGCAGTTCAAGTTAAAAGCTGATGAACACTGCTAAGAATGCAATTCCTAAGTCCAATATTTAATTTCTTCTTCCAACAGGTATTAAATGCTCATTAAAAGTGGTCAAGAGACCCCTTACTGCACACAGCTCGTGTGAGGCAAAGTAGAGCCGCCCAGCATGGGCACACGGCTGAAGAGAAGTGCCACAGAGCCATCCCTGATGTGCGGGCTGGTGGGAGGGAAGGTGGAATCACCACAAGGGTGCCCAGTTTAAGAAAGGTGAGGCAGGGCCCTCCTGATTGTGCGGGGCTGGCAGGGGGTACAGTGGAGCACCTGGTAAGGATGCAGGGCTGAAGAGAGGTGCAGTGTGGCCCTCCGGGATGGTGCACAGCTGGCAGGAGACTGGGTAGGTCCCTCTGGAAGGGCCACAGTTGACTAGAGGTACTACAGGGAAAAAGAGAGGAAAAAAAAAAAAAAGCAGTGGTTTACAGGACTCTCCTGGGCGAAGGCCAGGCTAGAAGACCCCACTGAAGGTTCTTGGAAATAGGAACTGTGTCTTTGTTTATTTTTTCTTCTTTTTCCTTTTTCTTTCTTTTTTTGGGGGGGCCGGGGGGGTTGTTTTGTTTTATTGGGGAGAGGCAATTGCCACCCTGGCATCTGGAGCCACTGGAAGCATGAGTTGGAGGGAGAGAAACTGAAAGGTGGCGAGTTTCAGGGATAGAGAAGAGCGGCTGGTGTTGCTGGATCCCCAAGCCAAAGAAAGTTTATTCAGGATGAGGTGCATTTTGGGCCCAGGAGCACATGCCATATGGAGAAGTAATGTCACAGGTCAGGGAGCTTAAGATACATGGTTTAGGCTGTGGTGCGACTAGGGACTGGGAATGAGGAGAAGGAGAGAAACTGAGGCAGCAGTGCTGAGTGCAGAGGCTGCAACAGAAGCTAGACACCGGGGCACTGAGGCTGCAAACTTCTGGGGTGAGGGAGGGGGAGGGAAGTGTCAGCTCCCTGTCATCAACCAAACTCACAGGAACTTCAGGGGGACAGCTCCTTTAAACATGGAGGTGAGGGGGAAGCATAGGGGAGGGCAAGGGGTAACCTATATGAATAATGTTTATCAAAATGCATATATGGAAATGTCACAATGAAAACCATGTCAAAATGAAAAACATGGAGGTGAGACCTAACACCCAGACCAAGCAATGGGCAAGCCTCAGCAGAAACACATATGACACACGAAAGGTTAAGCTAGACAGGAAGATCCTATAGACCAAAGCCCCTTGACGGGTAATTTCAGGGTAATCAGATTCTTGGAGATGCCTGCTGGAGAATTTAGAATGCTGCTTATAAATATGCACAAACACGCCAGGCATGGTGGCACACACCTATAATCCCAGCAGCTTGGGAGGCGGAGGCAGGAGGATAGCAAGTTCAAGACCATAGGCAGTCTGCATAACTTAGTGAGACCGTGTCTCAAAAGCTGAAAAAAAAAATGGGCTGGGGATGCTGCTCAGTGGTCCAGCACTTGCAGAGCATGCAAGTGCAAGGCCCTGCATACAACCTCCAGTACCAAAAACAAAAACAAACAAACAAAATAAAACACGCACAAACACCTCAAAGACACCACCATGAGAGCAACTGATTCACAGGACAAAAAGGTATCTAATTTGGAAGAACAATTCTCCAGAGAAAATGAGATCCTGAAGAAGAATCAAGCAGAGGTCCTTGAGATGAAAGGCAATATTAATCAACTCAGTATTACAGTTGAATCTTTAGTATCCAGACTACACAAAGATGAAAATAGTATAGCTGAAGCTGAGGAAAAGGTAGAAGATGTTATTTACTCAGATGTCAAGATAGAAAGATGAAAACAGTATAAGCAAGATTTTCAAGAAGTCTTTGATAAAATGAAGAAACAAAATCTATGAATTCAGGGGGTTCACAAAGGAGCTAAAAACAACATGAAAGGATTCGGAAATTTATTCAAAGAGATTAGATGAGAATTTCCCTATACAATTGAAACTTTCAGAATGCCAAACAGTAAATCAGAACAGATATTCCCCATAACACATTAAAATTGGAATGCTAAATCTAGCAAGCAAAGAAGCTACAAGAAATGCTAACTCACAATGGCAAACCCATCAGAGTAACAGCAGACTTCTCAGCAACGTTAAAGGGAAGGAAAACTTGGACATCATCCAAGTCCAGAAAAAGAACAACTGCCAACCAAGATTACATTACCCAACAAAGCTATCTTTTTAAAAAGACAGTGAGTTCAAGACATTCCATGGTATTGACTTGTTTAAATGATTCCCAGGCACCAAACCAGCACCGCAGAGGACCCTCAACAGAATACCACGTATAGGAGAGGTAAGACAACTCAAAATACAAGATCAAAGGAATGAATAATGAACATGAAGAGAACTTAAGAAAAAAGTAGGCCAAATATGAATCAAACAAAATGAGTACCAAATTGAGGCACATCTCAATAATTACTTTCAACATAAATGGTCCTAACTCAGCACTCAATAGACATACATTGACCAATTAGATTAAAAAAATAAACCCTCTCAAAGCAACATTTAAGACACTCACCTCATCCATGTTGTTGTTAGGTGCCATCCAGTCAGTATCCGACTCATAGCGACCCTACCTACAACAGGTGAAACACTATTGTCAGTGCCTCTCTGCTGTTCATAGGGTTTTCAATGGCAGATTGATTTTTGGGAGTGGGTTTCTGGGTCTGCCCCCAAGCCTGCAGTATCTGGTGTTCCCAGGTGGTCTCCCATCCAAGTACTAACCAGGCCCAACCCTGTTTAGCTTCCAAGATCTGATGAGATCAGATGCTACAGGGCTATGGCTGCAGGCTACCTCATCCATAAAGACCATGAAAGGCTGAACATTGAAGGGTGGAAAAAAATATCCCACTTTCACTGACAGGTCATCAAAGCAAAAAAATCAACAGAGAAAAGAAAGAATTGAATAGCACAGTACACCAACTGGACCTTACAGACATCTACAGAATATATCATCCATCAGATGCAGAATACACATTCTTCTCAGCACCCACATGGAAATTTTTCTAAGATAGACCACATTTTAGTTCACAAAAAATGGCCTCAACAAATATAAAAAAAATAGAAATCATCTCTTGTACCTTATCACATCACAATGGAATAAAACTAGAACTCAAAAGCAAGAAAATTTTAAGAAATGTTACAAATTCATGGAGACTGAATAATATACTGCTGAATGATCAGTCATCAAAGAAATCAGAGGAAATTTAAATTTTTCTTCAATCAAATGAGGATGAAAATACATCCTATCAAAATTTATAGGAAACAACAAAGACAGTTCAAAAAGGGAAGTTCATAGCCATAAGCACCTTCATCAATAAGTTAGGAAAGGCCCAATTAAATAACTTAATGACACATCTTAAGACACTAGAAAGCCAACAACAAGCCAATTTCAAAAGAAGTGCAGAAAGAAATTATCAAGATCAAGATAGAGATATTCCAATTATAATCCAAAAAGACAATTCAAAGAATTAATCAGACTAAGAGCTGGTTCTTCAAAAAGATTAACAAAATAGATGCCCCCCTAGTCAGTCTCACCAAAAGAAAGAAAGAAAAGGTCCAAATTTTCAAAATTAGAGATGAGAACAGTTCCATTACCACGGATACAAACAAAATCCAGAGGGTCATCAGGGAATACTTTGAGAAACTATACTCCCAAACAAACAAACAACAACAAAAAAGAAATAGAAAAGTTAATTAGCACATATGAATTACCAAAATTAAGCCTGGAGGACATAAGCAATTTAAACAGACATATTGCATTCACCCAGGAAAAAGACATGGCAATACACCCATGAAGCAACCCTGAAACAATCAGCCATTGAAAACTCTGTAAGGGTCACTGTAAGTCAGACCTGACCTGCTAGCACCTAACAATAAACACTACATTCACCAAAATAGAGGCAGTAATAAAAAATCTCCCAAAAAAGAAAAGCCCAGGTCCCAATGGGTTCACAGCAGAATTCTGTCAAACCTTCAGAGAAGAATTACTACATATTCTCCTCAAACTATTTTATAAAGTTAAAAAGGTAGGAACATTCCAAACTCATCCTACAAAGCCAGTATTACTCTGATACCAAAACCAGGAAAGGACACTTAAAAGAAACAGAACTACAGACCAATTTCCCTGATGAACATAGACACAAAAATCCTCAATAAAATTCTAGCAAACCAAATTCAGCAACACTTAAAAAAAGATCATACATCATGATCAAGTGGGCTTCATTTTACAGATGCAAGGCTGATTCAACATTTGAAAATCAATCAGTGTAATTCAAGAGACTGGCAGGCAGAAATCACATGATCATCTCAATCGATGTAACATCCATTCATGATAAAAGCACTGAAGAGGATGGGCATAATATGGAAATATGTCAACATCATAAAGGCCATCTACGACAAATGTACAACCAATACCATTTTAAATGAAAAAACTGAAATCATTCCCTCTAAGATCAGGAACACCTGCAGCTGTAGCCCTGTGGCATCTGATCCCATCAGATCTCAGGAGCTAACCAGGGACAGGCCTGGTTAGCACCTGGATAGGAGACTGCCTGGGAACACCAGGTGCTGTAGGCTTGGGAGATAGACCCAGCAACCCACTCCCAAAAATCAATCCGACATTAAAAACCCTATGAACAGCAGAGAAGCACTGACAATAGGGTTTCGCCTGTTGTATGTAGGGTCACTATGAGTCGGATACTGACTCGACAGCACCTAACAACAACAATAACAAGATCAGGAACAAGACGAAGATGCCCACTCTCTCCTCTCCTATTTGATATTGTGGTTTAAGTCCTAACCAGAGCAATCAGGCAAGAAAAAGAAATCAAAGAGATACAACTAGGCAAAGAAGAGGTCAAATTATCCTTATTTGCAGATGACACTGATCCTTTATCTAAAGGACCTCAAAAATTCCTCCAGAAAACTCTTAGAGCTAACTAACTCCTTCAGCAAAGTAGCAGGATACAAAATTAACATGCAAAAATCAGTAGCCTTCCTTTACATCAATAGTGAACAGGAAGAGAAGGTAATTAAAGTGACAATTGCATTTATAATTGCCCACCAAAAGATTACCTATACCTGTACCACTATGGCATCCAATTCCGTCAGATCTCAGAAGCTAAGCAAGGTCCAGCCTAGTTAGTACTTGGATGGGAGACCACCTGGGTCCTGTAGGCATGAGAGGACCTGGCAACCATGTTGTACGTAGGGTCGCTATGAGTTTGAAACAGATTCGATGGCACCTAACAACAACATTGTTGTTGTTGTTGTTAGGTGCCATCAAGTCGTGTCCGACTCACAGTGACCCTCATAGGGTTTTCAATGGCTGACTGTTTCGAGATTGCCTTGGGACTGGGTTGCCATGTCCTTCTCCCATTTTACAGTGCTGGGAATTGAACTTGAGACCTCAGAGACTGCAGAGCAGTGCTCTACCAATTGAGCTAAATCCCAGCCCAAACAACAACATAATAACCAAAAAATTAAATATAGGTATCAATATAACCAAAGACTCTGAAGATCTCTACAAGGAAAACTTCAAAACACTAAAGAAGAAAATTGCAGAGGATATTAGAAGATGGAAGGACCTCCCTTGCTCACAGATCAGGAGAATCAATATTGTAAAGATGGCTATACTACCAAAAGCAATTTACAGATTTAATGCAATCCCCATTAAAATCCCAATGACAAACTTGGCAGAAATAGAAAAAATAATCCTAAAATTCATATGGAAGCACATAAGACAGTATATAGCCACAACAATCTTAAGCTGCAAAAACAGTGCAGATGGGAATACTATACCTGACTTCAGACTATACCACAGAGCTACAGTGGCAAAACTAACTTGGCATTGGCATAAAAACAGGATTGAAGACAAATAGAACAGAATTGAAGACCCAGAGACACACTCATGCAACTACAGCCACCTGATTTTTGATAAAAGGGCTAAGGATGTTCAATGAAGAAAAGATTGCCTCTTCAACAAACAGTGCTAAAAGAATTGAATATCCATTTGCACAAAATTGAAAATAAGCCCCATATATCTCAATTTACACAAGAGTCCATTCAAAGTGGATAAGAGACCTCAACATAAAACCAGAAACCTTAAAACAACTAGAAGGGAAGACAGGAAACATGCTCCAACAGATAGGCATAGGAAAGTATTTTCTTAACAAGATTCTAGTTGCCCAGGAATTAACAAATGGGATTACATAAAATTAAAAAGCTTCTGTACCACAAAGGAAACAATTAACAGAGTTAAGGGACAATCTACAGAATGGAAGAGAATATTTGCATCTTACACATCGGACAGAGGACTAATTTCAAGAATATACAAAGAACTTAAGAAAGCAAATATCAAGACAACAAACAACCCAATGTGTAAGTGGGTAAAAGAAATGAACAAACAGTTCTCAAAGGAATAAGTCTGAAGGGCCAAGAAACACAAGAAAAAAAAAAATGCTCAATATCCCTAGTCAAAAAAAAAAAAAAAAAAATGCTGGTGAGGATGCAAAGAAAAAGGAACCCTTTTATACTGCTGTTGGGACTGTAAAGTAGTTCAATCACTTTGGAAATCAATATGGAGATATCTTAGAAAACTAAGAATAGAACTGCCATACAACCCAGGTATACCACTCCTGGGAATATACCCAAAGAATGATAAGTCATCATACCATAGGGACATGTGCATTTCCATATTTACTGTAGCATTCTTCACAATCTCAAGGGTATGGAATCAACCAAGATCTCCATCAACAGAAGAATGGATTAAAAAGTTGTAGTATATATAAACAATGGAATATTATTCAGCAATTAAAAAGAATGAAATATTGACATTTGCAGCAAAATGGATGGAACTGGACAATATCATCCTAAGCGAACAAACCCAGGCCCAATAAGAGAAATACCATATGTTCTCACTCATAGCTGGGAGCTAAAGCTAACTTAAAGGGGAAAAAAACTATAAACACATAGATATATAAAAAAGAATAATTAGGTTTATCTTAGAAAGGAAAATATAAGTACAGTAGAAAGAAGGAAGAGGGGTCTAGCAGGGGGAGCAAAGATTATGGCAGGGGCATGGGGAGGGGAAATAATATACAGGGTTAAAAAGGAGAGGATAATCTCAAATTACATGATTGAACTACATGAATACATGGGAAAAAACAGTGGAATATAACCCATAATTGCATATGACTTTTACCACATATTAATCAAAGGGTTTCATAAATTATGTAAGTTGATATAAGTGCAACCAAAAATGATGTAATAGGTGCACAATAGAAATTGCAAAAGTCTTACTACTTTGTACCCCACTACCGTTTATTAATAAAATGAAAAAGTGGTCAGTACCTACCAAGCAGCTGCTATAAGAAAATACTGTAACAGTACCTTCTACAACCAGAATAGGAACAAATTGTGAAGCAAGTTAAAGTGTCTTGGGAGAGTCCACTCATCCTTCCACAGCCCCTTCTTATTTTGCTCCCCAGTCCTGCCTTTGCCTCCCCACTTTACCAAGTTTTCATCCTATTTCAAGGGTTTTGCTAGTCAGGGAACCAGCTGACATCACCATTCCCATCTGCTTTCTGCAATCTTTCTATGGGTTTTCTTTTAAAACACAACTATTAAAACTCTGTCAGGAAATAAATGAGCAGTATCTATGATAACACATGTATCCTGTGAGATACAGATGTAGGAATCTGTCAATTTGCATGTCTTTCTGAGACTGTATAAAACAACATATGGTCTTTGCATAAACAAAAACTAACTGAATCTCTCTCTTGGCAGAAATTTTACTGTATAAAAATTTAAATTTCCTTTTCAAATAAAATTTGTAAATAATACTGTGTTGTACTTTTAGCTGTTAACTCTATCCAACTGATAATGCTCAGTTCATTATGAATATTTATGTCTGTCAGAAATAGGAAGAAAAAATATAAAACCTTTGTGAAGAATGGAAATTCTAACAAAGCAGGATTACATAGACAAAAAGATCATCTCTTGATATTTTTTACAGAACCATGCTAAATTCTAATATTTTCCCTAAACCCAACTCTAATTTATGATTGGGAAAATGTATATTTAAAGATGAAAATTACACTAACAATTTCGAGTCAAAGTATGCTTCTTAACTGCTTAAAATCTAGAAGTATAAACAGATCTGATCAATTGTTGCCAACCACTATATTTTTAAAATATTTTATTAGTAGTAGTTTATTTATATATGTTAGTGGGGTACAGAGTATTTTGTCAGTTGATATATTCATTATGCAACTGCCCAATCAGTGTTCTTAATGCTTCCATCTCCTTAAACATTTTACAGAACAAAACAGAAAAAAGAGAGGAAAAAAAGCAAGAATTTTGATTAACATGAAATGATAGTGTATGCACTGTAGGCTATACTCTGACATTTTTTCCTTTTTTGTATTTTAATAGAGTTACATCCTATATTTTGTATTTTCTCTCTCCCTCTTTGCCTCTCTATGTTGTTCCCCCCTTTTCTCCTTTCCCCATCAATAAATCCCCCCAGTAGTACCCTCCCCACTCATATTGTATTTTCCATTCTTATGTAAGTATGCCCAACCACTATTTTAATATCAACTTTATATATAGTATCTTTAAGTTATTTTACTGTGGTAAAATACATGTAACATAAGATTTACCACCATAACCAATTTCAAGTATACAGTTCATTGCTGTTAAGTACATTCAAATTGTTGGGCAACAAATAACCAGAATTCTTCAACTTGTAAAACTGAAATTCTATACCCATTGGACAGCTCCTCCTTTCCCTTTCCCTAGTCCCTGGCAATCACCACTCTGCTTTCTGTCTCCATGAATTTGGTCACTTTAGGTATGTCATTTAAGTGGAATCAAACTGTATTAATACTTTTTTGACTGGCTTATTTCACAAAGGGAATGTCCTCAAGGCTCATCTATGTGGTAGCATGGGTCAGAATTCCTTCCCTGTTTAAGTCTAAATAATATTCCACCATATTAAGAAACTGCATTTTCTTTAACTCTTTGTCCATGCATCGGCATATAGGTTGTTTCCACCTTTTGGCTATTAAAAATAATAATGCTGTGAAACAGATGTACAAATATCACTATGAGAACCTGCATTCAATTCTTTTGAATATATACCTAGAAGTAGAAAAGCTCCATTTTTAATTTTTTGAGAAATCACCACATTGTTCTACACAGTAGCTGAAACTATTTTACATTCCCACCATCAGTGTACCAGGATTCCAATTTTTCCATTGACAACAAGTAACAATTTTTTGATAGTAGCCATCCCGTGAGTTGTATTTCTCTAATGATTAGTGATTCGAGAGAAGGGCGGGAGAATCCACTCCCAAAATTAATCCCACAACAATCAGCCATTGAAAACCCTATGAAGGTCACTATGAGTTGGATCTGACTTGACAGCACCTAAAAACTAACAACTAACAATGATTAGTGGTGCTCAGCACCTTTTCATGTGCTTGCTGACAATTTGTATATCTTCTTTGGAGAAACATCTTTTCAAATCTTCTGTCCATTTTTTAATGGGGTTGTTTGTACTTTTGTTGTTGAATGTAGGAATTCCTTATACATTCTGGATATTAAATCCTCACTGGATATATGACTTATAATATTTTCTCCTATTCTGTGGATTTCTTTTCACTTTGATGACTATATCCATTGACTGATAGTTTTTAAATCTGATGTAGTCCAGTTTATCTATTTTTTACTTATCTATGCTTTTAATATTATAGACACAAAATTATTACCAAATCCAATGCCATTAAGCTTTTTTCCTGTTTTCTTCTTAGATCTTTAGTTTTTGGATGTTTTCCCCTCAGTACTGGAGGGGTGAATCCAGGGCCTTACATATGTTCAGCAAGTTCTCTACCACTGAGCAGCACTCCCAGTGCTACCACCCTCCAAGTTTTGAAAATCAAAAATTTTGTTATTTTGAGACAGGGTTGCACTAAGTTGCGCAGGCTGCCTCTGACCTCAAACTCATGACCCTCCTGCCTTGGCCTCCAGAGGCACCAGGATTACAGGCATACGTCACCACACCTGGTACATTTGGGTTCTTGATCAATTTTGAATTAATTTTTGTGTATCATGTAAGGTAAGGGTCCAACTTCATGCTTCTACATGTACATATCTAGCTTTCCCAGCACCATTTGTTACCAACTGTCCTTTCCCTATTGAATTGTCTTGGCATCCATGTCAAAAACCATTTGACTGTATTTGCTCAAGTTGAGGGCTCTTTTTTCTACTTCATCAGTCAATATGCTTGTCTTTATGCCAGTACCACACTGCTTTGATTACTAAACTTTGTAATAAGTTGTAGAATCAAGAAGCATGAGACCTCCAAGTTTATTCTACTTTCAAGGTAGGGTCCTTTGAGTATCTATATAAATTTTAGGACAGATGTTTCTAATTCTGCAAAAGATGCCATTGCACTGAATCTGTAGATCACTTTCAGGAGCACTGACATCTCAACAATAATAACTCTCAGTGGATGAACACAAGGTATCTTTCCACTTATTTGTTTTTCATATTCAGAACAGAGTTTTCATACAGTTTTTAAAATGTATCACTGGGTATTTCACATTTTTGATGCTACTTTATATAATGTTTTTATTTTAATTTTCTATTATTTATTACTAAAATATAAAAAGTTTTGATTTTGCATACTGATCTTGTACCCTATGTCACTATTCAACCTATTTCCTACTTCTAGTAACTATTCTATAGATTTCCTTCAAATCTTCTATATAGATAATTATGTTGTCCCTGGATAAAGGTAGTATATTTCTTTCTTTCTAAAATGTATGCCTTAGCTGAATCGTACTTAAAGAAAAAACAATCCTACACATAAGTTGATATATATAAAATGCACAATTACACTTAGCAAAGAAGGGATAATATAAAGACTAGAAAGAAGAGAGGGAACTAGCAAAGGGAAGCAGAGATTGCAGAAGATGGGATGGGGAGAATAAAAGTAGAGGGATTAAGGGGGAGAGGATAATCTCAATGTAAACAATGCAACTTCATGAGTACATTGGAAAAATAGGGGAACATAACCCAAATATGCATTTGAGTTTTACTACATATTAGTCAAAAGGTTACAAAACCTTGTAAGTTGATAAAAGTATAACCGAAGATGATATAGTAGTTGCATAATAGAAAAAGCCAATGCTGTATTACTCTGTACCCCACCATCACTTACCAATAAAGGGAAAGAAAAAAATATGTTCTCTTTCATTGCACTAGCTAGGACCTCTGGTACGATGCTGAATAGAAATGATGAGTAGACACCCTTATCTTAATTCCATCTGATGGAATTATCATTTACATCTTCATCAATAAGTTAGCTTGTTAATTTTATCATGGATGTCAACAGAAGGGATACGACTTCTGCATCAGAGAAAAAGGATTTTATTATGCTTGACATAGCAGGCAACATGAGTGTGCTTGCAGTGGTTCCGTTTGTCCTTACTCTCATGGTTCATGTGTTCAGGCCCAGATAGGTGCTATGGACACAAAAAGCTGCACTACAGGAGAATAATGAGCTTTGGGAATGTCCAGCTTTAAAGCAAGCAGTAAGCAAGCTTATTATGTCCCACATGGAGACATTACCTCATCTCTTATGGTTAATCCCTACAGAAACACTGAGAAATGGCCCAGGTAAAAAGTGTTCAGGTCACTGCATTCCTGGCATACTAACAAGATGTATAAGAGCAATAAGAGACATATGGATTCTCTCTCTCAACAATCCACTCCTTTAAACATCTTGATTTCCAGCAAATTTGCATGCTAATATGCCACTCAGTTGGCCACTCTAATTAATCTGACTGATAGAGGTTCAAACCAAATCTGTTTAATTTAGCTCATACAGCGTTCAATGAAAGGTACTGTCAAGAAGACTCCAATCAGCAGGATGAGGCCAACAGCAATATTGACTACATTATGCCTTCTTAAGTTCCAGAACCTAGACAAACATGAAGAAGTCTTAGGGGCCAGGCATGGGGGCACACACCTGTAATCTTAGCACTTCACAAGGTGGAGGCAAGAGGATCATGAGTTCAAGACCAGAAACAGCCTGTGTAATTTAGGGAGACCCTGCCTCAAGATAAAAAATAAAAAAGGGGCCAGGGGTATAGCTCAGTGGTAGAATACTTACAAAGCATGCATGAGACCTTGGGTTCAGCCCCTCAGCACAGAAAAAAAATCTTGGGGGACAAGATGATGAGCACGATCTTAAAGCAGGGAAGTCTATTATCCACCACAACCTATCCAATAGGGTTTTAAATTATCTGATGATTTTTATAATGTCAACCATTAGAAGGAACAACAGATGGGCCCCCAAATAACTGCTACATCCAAAGGAGAAATATTATCTGGGTCACTCTCCCCTACATATAAACATGAAGGAGCCCAAGTCACTCCAATTCGTGATTTATTGTTAAACTTTATTGTGTCATGGTGACATTGGTTTATGTAAGCCACATAGGCAGCAGCCAATCCAAGATGCTTGGGGCCACAGGAGAAGCAGATGAATTTGTACTTGTCAGATTAAGAGAAAGTTATGTCAGATTAAGAGAAAGTTATGTTTGTACATGTACGAAGGGTCCGAGGTCCAGAGATCCTGTTGCTGGTATTAGGTACAGTAGCATAGCTCTGGACTCTCTGTTCACATTCATTTTTCTGATTTTATAGCATAAACATGGGAATAAGCAACCCACAAAGGTCAGCTGCTACTTGCCACGTGGATCATCCAATTGCTTTTCCAGTTTGTGATAAGAAAATTCATTTCCCCTAACCCTTCACCTCTCAGAGTCTAGAGTTTTCCCTCTCCAGGTGCCAGGAGAGTTTCTCCACAAAAGCAGTGTGTGTCATTCCAGTTGTTGTTGTTAGGTGCCGTCGAGTCGGTATCCGACTCATAGCGACCCTCATAGGGTTTTCAATGGCTGTTTCGGGATTGCGTTGGGAGTGGATTGCCAGGTCCTTCTCCCATTTTTGCAGTGCTGGGAATTGAACTCGGGACCTCAGAGACTGCAGCGCAGCGCTCTACCAACTGAGCTAAATCCCAGCCCGTCATTCCAGTAGCTACATCTTTATCTTTTTTCCAATTGCTTTCCTGGGATTTTACCCTGCTATTCCAAAGATCTTGAAATTAGTGATTTCTTCCTTGACCTATTGACAACTTAGAAGTATGTTGTTCGATTTCCAAACATTTTAGGGCTTTCCAAATCCTACACTGATTTTTTTTTTTACTCAATTCCCTTGAGGTCAGAGAATATACTTACTGTAATTTCAATCATTTTAGATGTTGAAGGCAAAATAATGGCTCCCTATAGAGTCCACGTCCTAATCCCTAACACTGTGAATATGTTAGCGTACATAGCAAGGAAAATTAAGCTTTCAGGTGGGATTGAATTAGCTAATCAGCAACCTTGAGAAGAAGAGAGTACCCTGGATTACCCACATGGTCCCAAGGTCACCACAGGATTCTCATTAGTAGAAGAGGGATGCAGAAGAAAGAGAACCAGACAAATGATGGTATGAGAAAAATTTAGCCAGGCATCATTACTGTTAAAAATGGTGGAGTGGGAACAGCAACCAAGAATAGGAGTGGCCTCAAGAAGATGGAAAATATGAGGAAATGGATTCTCTCCCTACCACTTCCAGAAGGAGCACAGCTTTGCTGATATCTTGATTTTAGCCCAGTTGAGAAGCATTCTGGACTTTAGATCTCCAGAATAGTAAGCTAACAAATCTGTACTGCATTAAGCCAGTAAATTTGTGGTCATTTGTTACCACAGATATTAAAAAAAAAAATGAGGACATTAAATTTACTGAGACTCGTTTATTACCCAGAACATACTCTATGTGGCGCAAGAATATTTATTCTAGCCAGGCGTGGTGGCACATGATTGTAATCCCAGTAACTCAGGAGGCAGAGGCAGAAGGTTCACAGGTTTGAGGCCACCAGAGGCAGCCTGTGTAGCTTAATGAGACCCTGTCTCAAGATAAAAGATTTAAAATGCACTTGGAGTGCAGCCCAGTGATACAGTGCTTACAAAGGATTTGGGAAGCTCTGGGTTCAGCCTCCCACTGCTGAAAACAATAAAAAAAAAGTTATTCTGCTGTTGTTGGATTGAGAGTTCTGCAAATATGAATTAAGTAAATTGCCAAATGATGATTTTCAAGTCTTAAGATTGTTACTGATTTTCTGTCTACTTGTTCTACGAGCTATTGGACTTGAAGTGCTAAAATTTCCAAATACAATTGGAAATTCACCCATTTCTTCTTTCAGATATATCACTTTTTGCTTCATGCATTTTAAAACTGTTATTTGTGCATATCTATTTAAGATTAGTTGGTCTTGATGAATGGACCCCTTTGTCATATGTAATATCTTCTTTATCCCTGATAATAGACTATTTCTGAAGTCTGTTTTGTTTGATATTAATATAACACCTCCAACTTTCTTTTGCATGGTGTCTTTTCCCTCAGGGCTGGGTTTAGCTCAGGTGGTACAGTGCCCCTCTGAGTTCTCTGAGGCCCTGAGTTAGATCCCCAGCACCATGAAAATGGGAGAAGGATGTGGCAGTCCCCTCCCAAAGCAATCCCAAAACAATCAGCCATTGAAAACCCTATGAGGGTAACTATGAGTTGGGCCTGACTCAACAGCACCTAGCAACAACATCTTTTCCCATTATTTTACATTTAACCAATTTGTACCTTTATATTTGAGATAGGTTTCTCATGGGTAGTAAATCATTGGGTTGTACTTATTTATCCAGTCAAACAACTCATTCAAAAGGGAGTGTTTTGACCACTCACAATCAGTGTGATTACCAACATAATTGGGTATAAATCTACCATTTTACTATTTGTTTGTATTGGTCTTACGTGTTCTTTGTTCATTTTTTCTTGCTTTCTTTTGAATTAACTCCTTATTTTTTAGGATTCAATTTTATCTCCAATACTAACTTATTGGTTATATTTCTGGTATGTTAGTTTGTTTCTAGTGGTAACTATCTTTTAACATGATTTCTCTATGGTTTACCATGTTGTTGTTGTTAGGTTTCATCAAGTCATGTCCCATTCATAGTGATCCTCAGAGAGTTTTCAATGCTGATTGTTTCAGGATTGCTTCAGGAATGGATTGCCACAAACTTCTCCCATTTCTGTGGTGCTGGGAATTGAACCCAGGGCTTCAGAGACCACAGAGTGGCACGCTACCAACTGAGCTACACCCCAGGCCCATGGTTTACTATATCCATCTTTAATTATCATAATGTACACTCAAATAATATTTTGTCTTCCTGGACACTGTTAGAATCTTACAATGGTAAACACCCATTTCCTCCATCCCCTCCTCCAACCCTTTATTCTATTGTTTTCTTAGATTTGATATTCACTGCTTTATAAGCTCCACAATACATTACTGGTTTTACTTTTAAAAAGCTCGTTATGGTGGTGGTAGTGGTGGTTGTTAGATGCCATTGAGTGAGGTCCAACTCACACCAACCCTATATACAACAAAACGATGCAACACCTGACACTGTGCCATGTCCAGGACTTTATCAGTGCTTCTCTGCTATTCATTGGGTTTTCAATGGCTGACTGCTTCAGGATTATTTCGGGAGTGGGCTGCCAGGTCCTTTTCCCATTTTTTCAGTATGAGGGACTGAATCCAGTGCTTCAGATTGCTCAGAGCAAGCACTCTACCAACTAAGTTAAACCCTTTCCCCAAAAAGTTAATTATTCTCGAATTTTTAATATAATCTTTTGTATTCTTTTTTTTTATTTTTAGAAATTTTTAATGTACACTTAATGTGATTCATTATGACATGCTTTTCATTGTGACATTTCCATATATGCATTTTGTTGTACATTATTCATATAGGTTCTCCCTTACCCTCTTGTATGCTTCCTCCCCCGTCCCACCCCCACTCCCCATCAAAGACTTCTCTTCCATTTACTTGTCTTTTTATGGTAATATTTTTCTATATATCCTTGGGTTTGAGTTCTGTTTAAGATAGAAACTTTTCCTGTAGTGAACTTTCTTTTTACCTTGTCAGAACTATTACATGCATTTTCTAGACCATCTATAATAACACCATTCTTAGCTATTTTTTTCCTTTATTATGATCCAACCTTTGTATAGGACTTTTTCCTTCTTATAATTTTGATTCAGCTCCCATATATGAGTGAGAACATGTGGTGTTTCTCTTTCTGAGCTTGTGTTCATTCACTTAAAATAATTTTCTCTTATTCCATCCATTTTGCTGCAAATGGCCTTATTTCATTTTTTTGATTGCTGAGTAGTATTCCATTGTGTATATGTACCATAGTTTTTTAATCCATTCTTCTGTTGATGGGCACTTTGTTTGATTCCATATCCTTGCTATTGTGAAAAGTGCTGCATTGAACACGGAGATGCAGGTGTCTCTGTGGTATGATGACCCATCTCCCTTTGGGTAAATTCCCAATAGTGTTATAGCTGGGTCATATGGTAGATCTATTTTTAGTTTTTTAAGATACCTCCATATTGATTTCCACAGTGGTTGGACCAATTTACAGCTCCACCAACAATGTAAGAGTGTTCCCTTTTCTCTGCAACCTCGCCAGCATTTGTTGTTATTTGTTTTATTAATCTTGGCCATTCTTACTGGTGTGAGGTGAAATCTCAGCGTTGTTTTAATTTGCATTTCCCTAGTGGCTAGGGATATTGAGCACTTTTTCATGTGTTTCATGGCTTTATGGACCTCTTCATTTGAGAACTGTCTACTCAGTTTCTTTGCCCATTTGTGTATTGGGTTATTTGTTTTCTTGGGTTTTTTTTTTTTTCCTTGAGTTCTTTATAAATTCTGGTAATTAGACCTTTGTCTGATGTATAGGATGCAAAGACTTTTTTTTCCCATTCAGTGGGGGTTTCCTTGACTCTGTTAATTATTTCTTTTGCTGCTGTTGTTGTTGTTATGTGCTGTCGAGTCATGTCCAACTCATAGCGACCCTCATAGGGTTTTCAATGGCTGACTGTTTCGGGATTGCCTTGGGAATGGGTTGCCACATCCTTCTCCCATTTTGCGGTGCTGGGAATCAAACTCGGGACTTCAGAGACTGCAGAGCAGCGCTCTACCAACTGAGCTAAATCCCAGCCCTCATTTTCTGTACAGAATCTTTTTAATTTCATGTAATCCCATTTATTTATTCTTGTTGGAATTTCTTGAGCAATTGGAGTCCTATTAAGGAAATACTTTCCTATGCCTATATGATGGAGTGTATTGCCTATCTTGTCTTCTATAAGTTATAAAGTTTCTGGTTTTATGTTGAGATCTTTTATCCATTTTGAGTTAACTCTCATGCATATTGAGAGATGTGGGTCAGTTTTCATTTTTCTGCATGTGGATGACCATGTTTCCCAGCACCATTTATTGAAAAGGCTATCCTTTTTTCAGTTTACTTGCTTCGCTCCTTTGTCAAAAATAAGGTGGCTATAGGTGTGTTGAGGTATTTCTGGGTCTTCTATTCTATTCCAGATGTCTTCAGACCTATTTTTGTGCCAGTACCAAGCTGTTTTTGCAACCACTGCCCTATAGTATAACTTGAAGTCAGAGATTATGATTCCACCTGCATTAGTTTTGCAGTTTAAGAGTATTTTGGCTATACATGGTCTTTTGTGGCTCCATATGAATTTTTGGATCATTTTTTCTATTTCTATAAAGTCAGTCAGTGAAATTTTAATGGGGATTGCATTAAATGTATAGATTTCTTTTGGCAGGATAGCCATTTTTACTATATTAATTCTCCCTATCCAGGAACAGGGAGGTCTTTCCATTTTTCAATGTCCTCTGCTATTTCTTTCTTTAATGTTTTGAAATTTTCCTTGTAGAGATCTGAAGGGTCTTTGGTTAGATTGATTCCAAGGTATTTAATTTTCTGGTGGGCTATCATGAAAGGTATTTTTTCTGAAATTTCCCTCTTTTCCTGTTTGCACTTAGTGTAAAGAAAAGCTATTGATTTTTGTGTGTTGATTTTATAACCTGCCACTTTGTTGAAGGAGTTGATTAGTTCTAGAAGTTTTCTGGTTGAGGTTTTGGGGTCTTCCAGGTACAAGATCATATCACCTGCCAATAAGGATAATTTGACCTCTTCATTGCCAATCTGTATCCCTTTGATGTCTTTCTCTTGTCTGATTGTCCTGGCAAGGACTTCAATTGCTATGTTAAATAGGATAGGAGAGAGAGGACATCCTTGTCTTGTTCCAGATCTAAGAGGAAATGGTTTTAGTTTTCTCCATTTAATATAATGTTGGCTGTGGGTTTGTCATAAATGGCTTTCATGATATTAAGGTATTTGCCTATTATACCTATCTTCTCCAGCATTTTTATTATGAAAAGGTGTTGCACTTTGTTGAAGGCCTTTTCAGCATCCATTGAGATGATCATGTGGTTTTTGTTTGCCAGTTTCTTGATATGTTGGATTACATTAATTGATTTCTGTATGTTGAACCAGCCTTGCATCTGTGGTATAATTCCCACTTGGTCATGGTGAATAATCTTTTACATATGCTGCTGGATTCTGTTTGCCAGAATTTTATTAAATATTTTTGCATCTACATTCATAAAGGAGATGGGTCTATAATTCTCTCAGATGAATCTTTTCCCAGTTTAGGTATCAGGGTGATGGTAGCTTTGTAGAATGAATTTGGGAGTGTTCCCTCCTTTTCTATTTTTTGGAATAATTTGAGGAAGACAGGTATTATATCTTCTTTAAAAGTTTGGTAAAATTCTGCTGTGCATTCATCAGGACCTGGGCTCTTCTTTGTTGGGAGACTTTTTGTTACCTTTTCTATTTCTGTATATGTAATGGGCTTGTTTAGGTCAGTTATGTCTTCTGGGGTTAGCTTTGGTAGGTCATACATGTTAATAAATTTGTCCATTTCTTCTGCATTTTCATATTTTTTGGAATAGAATCTCTCATAGTAATCCCTGATGATTTTCTGTATTTCGTTGAAGTCGGTTCTTATGGACCCATTTTCTTTCGTAATCCATACTACGTTAGTTTTTTTCCTTTTTCTTTTGATGAGGTTGGCCAGAGGAGTGTCTATTTTATTAATCTTTTCAAAGAACCAGCTCTTAGTCTTATAATTTTTTGAGTTCTCTCTTTGGGTTCTAATTGAGATATTTCTCCCTTTATTTTTGTAATTTCTTTTTGGGTGTTCCTTTTAGGATTGATTTTTTGTTGGATTTCTAGTGTTTTAAGATGCGTCATTACGTCATTTATTTGGCTCTTCTTTACTTTATTAATGAAGGCACTTAATGCTATAAACTTCCCTCTTAAAACTGCCTTTGCTGTATCCCATATGTTTTGGCAGGATATGTTTTCATCATCATTTGATTGCAGCAATTTTTTATACTCCATTTTGATTTCATCAACCACTCATTAGTCCTTCAGCAATGTATTATTGTCTCCATGAGTTTTTAAAGTTTCTGGAATTATTCTTGCTCTTGAGTTCCAATTTTATCCCATTATGGTCTGATAAGGAACAGGGAATAATTTCTACTTTTTTGTATTTGTTGAGGGAGTTCTTATGGACTAGCATATGATCTATCTTAGAAAACATTCCATGTCAAGCTGAGAAGAATGTGTATTCCTCATAATGTGGATGAAATATTCTGTATATCTATGAGATCCAACTGGTTTAGGGTGGAGATTAGTTTTGACGTTTCTCTGTTGATTTTTCATTTTAATGACCTGTCCCTTGACAAAAGTGGGGTATTGAAGTCTCCCATTATTATTGTTTCTGGACAAATAAAGTTCTTTATATTCCATAAAGTTTGTCTTATAAAGCTAGGTGCCCCAGTGTTTGGAGCATAAATATCTAGGAGCATTATTGGTTCCTGATCGATTGTTCCTTTTATTAAAATGTAGTGTTCTTTGTCTCTACTAATTACTTTTGGACTGAAATTTAATCTATCTGATATTAGAATTGCAACGCCTGCTTTTTTTTGTTCCCCTCCTGTTTGGTATACTGTTTTCCAGCCCTTAACTCTCAGCTTATTACACTCTTTGTGAGTTAGATGAGTTTCTTGAATATTACATATTGATGGTTTATGTTTTTTCAAGGTCTTTTGTATTCTGACCATCTCTATAGCTCTGCATACCTCCCTGTATGTTCAGATTTTTACCTGTACTCTGGCTTTCTTTTCCTGAAGATCTTCCCGTAGTATTTCTTTCGGAGCAGGTCTGCTGGTGATGAGTTAATTCTCTGAGGTTATAGCTCTCTGGAAGTCTCATTTCACCTTCACTTTTGAAAGATATTTTTTGCTCAGCACATAAAAAATTGTCACCACCACCTTCTGTCTGGTATGTTTTCTACTGAAAAGTGTTGTTACTTTTATCTTTGTTCTATATGTATTTTATCTTTGGCTGCATTTAGGATTTTGTCCTTACTAATTTTTAGCAAGTTGATTTTGATGTGCCTTTATCTTGTCTTCTTCAGGATTTCTTCTGCTTGGCATTTTGATGGAGCTTCTAGGATTTGTATGTGTATAGTTTTTATCAAATTTGGGGAAATTGTGATAACTATTACTCCTTCAAATATTTTTTCTTTCTCTCCTTCTTGTTTCTCTTCTCCTATTGGAGCTCCAAGTATACATATGCCAGCAGTTTAATATTGTCTCACAGGTCATTGAAAAAAACAGCAGTGTATCAACCTATTATTGTTTTATATGGGATATTTTTACATCATGTCATCAAATGCATTTTTCTTTTCTTTTGTAAAATCTAATCTGTAACTAATCCCATTCAGCGTAATGTTTCATTTCAGATATTGTACCGTTCATTATCAGTCTTTTTTAGAGTCTTCATGTGCATGCTTTCTTCTACCATTTTTGTTATTGTTTTTCTTTTTGTGGTACTGAGGGACTGAATCCAGGGCCTCTCACATATAACGCAAATGCCCTGCCACTAAACTGTAGCCCCAGCTCTTTTTTTTTTTTCCCTCTATCCTGAGACAAGGTCTCGCTGAATTATGCAGACTGCATCTGACCATGAATTTGTGATCCTCCTATCTCAGCTTCCCAAATTGCTGGGATTATAGGCATGAGCCACTGCACCAGGTTGTTCTACTTCTTTTAACAAATGGATGAGAATTAAAATAGTTGTTTTAACAAACTCATTGGCCAATTCTATCATCTAGTTAATTTTTAATTTACTGTTGGTTACTTTTCCACCTATTTCTTGATTGAATTTTCTTCCTTTTCTATGCCTGATAACTTTTTATTGGAAATTGGACATTATGAATTTGGCGTTGTTTGGATCTGGATTTTGTCTTATTATTTTAAAGGATACTGGGCTTTATAGTGCAATACAGTGCTATGGTTTGGAGGACTATCCCCTAAAGGTCCCTGTGTTTAAAGGCTTGGTCCCTGAAGTGTTGCTGTTGGGGGATAGTGGAACTTCTGGAAAGTGAGGCCTATTGGTAGGTTCTTAGGTCACTGAAGGAATACTCTTAAAAGGGACTGCGGTACCCCAATCTCTTCTGCCTCCTTGCTCCCTGGCTCATGATATGGCAGTTTTGCTGCACCACACACTCCCACCATGATGTGCTGCCTTATCATAGGCCCAAACCAATGAATCTATCAGTCTTAAACTGGAACTTCCAAAGCTGTGAGGAAAGAAAAAAAAACTTTTCTCTTTACAAATTAGTTATCTCAGGTATTTTGTTATCATAATGAGAGGCTGACTAATATATACAGTTGAATTAATTTAAGTCTTACTTTTAAGCTTTGTTATGGCACATTTGCAGCAGCCTTTAGGCTAAGGCTAATGTATCTCTACTAATAATACAATTCCCTTTTGAAGATCTTACCTAATCTCTGTGTATTATGAGATCTTTTGCCCCTGTCTGGTGATAACATGAACCCTTCCTAGTTCTGCAGGAGCTCAGAAGACTGTTTTGCTTTCTGATAGGTTTTTGGTTTGTTTGTTCTCCTGGTGTTTGTTTCCTCAGATAATTTTCTCCCATACACCCATGCGTGTGCAAAATAATTCTTGGTTTAAAGACTCAAGGAGACACATCTCTAGAGCTTTCACTGTGTGCATCTTCTTTTTCCCTAGAAATTCTGGCCTCAAAATCTCAACTCTGCTTCTTTAACTCAGCAACCCTGTAGGGCATTCTTTGGGTTTCCCTTATGGCATTGTGGTCTAGAAAAAGCCTTGTTAGAGGGGTCACACCTTGGTTGATTTGATTGGTTTTCTCCCTTTCTCTGGAAGATCATGGTCATGTGTTGTCTGTTGTCTGAAAAAGAAATTATATACTACAGGTTTTTATTTTTATTTATTCATTTATTTGTTTATTTATTTCATTTTGAGGCATAAGGAGGTTAAAACCAGGGCCTTGTGCATGTCAGACAAGTGCTCCATTTCTAAGCTGTACTCCCTGCCCCTTTTATATATTTTTATTTTGAGACAGGGTCTCGCTTAGTTACAAAGTCTGTCTCTGATCTAGAACTTAGAATCCTCTTGTATTAACCTCCTGAGCTGCTGGGATTATAGGCATAAAGTCTCTACTTTTCCATATTAGCCAAAGGCAAATTATTTTCCTATTATGCATTAAAACTTTTGTTTCATTTCTCTGAAAATCTATATCAAATCAACCTAAAAGAAAACTGAAACAGACTATAGCTAAGTTTGTTGTTTGCTCATGGAAAAGAAATGTAGTCGGAAGGATATATGTTAATATTTTCCACAGTGGAAAAAAAATGATAGAAAAGTAAGAAAATAATCTTCAGATTGAGCATGTCAAACAATAAAATTCTTATAGTTTTCAGACCTGTCTTCACATCAGTGGTGTGGAGAATGTGAAAAGCTATCAAGAGATGCTTGCCTACTTCATTCATTAATAAATACTTATCAAATGTCTTTTTATATGTCAGGTAATGCTTTAGCCACTGAGGTTGATACAAAGATATATAAAACATCCTTGTTCTCATTGTTCCTATAGGAAACTTAAAGTCTAATAAGTAAGATAAAAAATATAGACATCATAGATACACATCAGTATGTAGTAAATATCATTAGAAAGGTACCGGTATTTCTTAAATGGTACAGAAATTCATAGAGGAAAGAGATCACTCAGACTGTAGACTTTAAATATAAATATACCCTGATTATCCAGAATTGAAATAATTTTTTTCAGTACTTCGGGTTTGAACCCAGGCCCTCACACATACCTTGCAAGTGCTCTACCACTAGGATGCACCCCCAGCCATTTTTAATCTCCTGCCTTAGCTTCCCAAGTAGCTCGAATAGAGGCATGTTCCACCACACCAGACTTAACATCTGTTTTCTAAATTTGTTATATCTCAGTTACACTCAACTACAAAGTCCCTGTCATTTCCCTAGAATATTGCCAATCCAAATTAACTATAGGCACATTGCTTTGTTGTTGTTGTTGTTAGGTGCCATCAAGTCGGTATCCGACTCATAGCGACCCTCATAGGGTTTTCAATGGCTGACTGTTTCGGGATTGCCTTGGGAGTGGATTGCCAGGCCCTTCTCCCACTTTTGCGGTACTGGGAATTGAACTCAGGACCTCAGAGACTGCAGCGCAGTGCTGTACCAACTAAGCTAAATCCCAGCCCATAGGTACATTGCAGGAAACAGAAATCTGGTACATTTACACTACTAGTCCTGAAATAATCTAATCCTTAGCTATTCCTTAAAAACTACACAAGATATCCTTAAATATAAAATCATATTTAAAAATATAATGATTGGGTAAAATATAACTATTGAGATTATTTTAATAATTATTCAGCTTGAAAGAATATTATTTGATCATCTACTGTGTTAAAGTTTAAATATACTAAAACACATTTTTAGGTAACTACATCGTACATTTATATAAAGTTAACCTTAGTGTCAATTTTTAATTGTAAAACTGTTTAAGATGAATGAGGCTATTGTGAATAAGTTCCTGAAAAAAAAATCTGGTAGTTTTAAATATTTACACCTCAACTAAAAACTCATAAGCACTCTTATATACAACACTGAATAGCAGATGGGATCATTTCCTATGATGTAGTATCAAAGAAAAAAAGAACACATCGTACTATTTCTGTTTAGACAGCCATAAGATGAATGGCAAAGAACTTCCAGGAGATACCTTTATGGTTAACATGTAAACATATAAAGTACACATCTGTACAAACATCTCTATAGCACATATTTAACATATTTATAAAGAAGACAGAATACTAAGAGTTCTTTTAGCAGTATAATTACATCTAGATTGTGATTAATGTTTAGTGACCAGTTTCTATTTATGGCTCCACCTTAATCTGCTCTCACATTTGGTCACTTCCTCTACCTGGAAAGCCAGAGGACTTCTCCCCACCCCTTCAGGCTTCTCAACTTTAGGTTTATTGCCAACTCCACTGCTATTTCTTAAGTTGCATAATTCTTAAGAAAATACATTTGATTTCTAGGGTGTGTTTTCTTTTACTTCCTTTTATTTTCTTTTCTTTTACTTGATTTTGTGTATTTGTTTGGGAGGGGAGCTGTTCCCCCTCCCAATATACCTTTTAAGCTTTGAAAGATAAAAGTTCTGCCTGCTCTAGCATTATAGGCTTCCTTGAAAATAGTGCCCTAGGCAACAAAAGGAGGGAAAGGTTTAAGTAAGGAAAGGTCAGCAAATGGGAGGGGACTAGCCATGAGTTTACAAGAGTCAACCAGTTGTTGCGGGGGTGACAGGATGGGAGTAGAAACCCCATTTCAGCTGCAGAGAAGCAGGTAGGTAAACCACCCCTTCCCAATAGAGGGCTTGTCCCAGGGCTGGGCAGCACCAAGCTCCTAGCTCCCTCCACAGGG
This sequence comes from Pedetes capensis, assembly GCA_007922755.1. Classification (NCBI taxonomy): domain Eukaryota; kingdom Metazoa; phylum Chordata; class Mammalia; order Rodentia; family Pedetidae; genus Pedetes; species Pedetes capensis. The sequence goes on from VMDO01024519.1 coordinate 25,352, forward strand.
CACCCCTTGCCAGCAGTGCCATGTGAGCCAGTGCTGTGAATCCAGGCTGCAGCAGGAGCTCCCTGAATTGTGAACAGTAAAATAACCCAGCCTTGCAGTTGCATACCTCTTTATGGCTTCTCCATTTGAGTATCACAGCTGAATAAAATAGAAAGGAAGGGTGACACATCAGCATTTTATTAAAGGAAAACTGTGTCAGTGACCTTCCTATTTTATACTGCTACTTCCTGGTGTCACCACCTGCACCCTGCCAAAGCTCTGCAGATGTAAGGCACCAGCTCTTACATGCAAGAAGAAAATCTCTCTCCCTCCTCTCCCCTCCTTGGTGTTTTATTGTTGGGTTTGGTTTAGGGTTTGTTTGGTTTTGTTTTTCTTTTTCTTTTTCTCTTTTCTTTTCAAACACGTTTAAATGCTGCCAACAGGCAGCATACTTATGGAGTGCCATCATTAAACATCCTTATTTATACTCATTAATCTTTAAAATTCACATGATCATAACAATTTTTATTTTTACAGACTCCTGAAGTACCATATATGTTCAAGTAAGTCACTAGTATTACTGCAGCTAAAGTAGAATTTTCTAGGCTTTCTTCCTAAAGACCAAAAATAGGAAGATTCTCAGCAGTGAGAACCTCTGGCACAAACCCTTAGCTCTTCATTACCCCAAAGATCTACAACTGACTATTTGTGTCCACACTTTTCATTTCAAAGAATTTTAATAAGCCATGTGCTGGGCCCCAGAAATAACTTAAACCAGGCAAGCAAGGTTTGGAGGCTCTCATAGGGAAACAAATATACATTGACAATACAATTCATAAGTGTAAAGTTAAGAGAGTACAGAGTTCTATTGATGTCCACAGGAGGGGCATCTATTCTTCTCTGAGAAATGTCAAAATGGAGTGTTTTTCTCTAAACAAATTAAACAGCATTCTAAAACCATGTAAAAATGACTATTTGAAAATATTAATGACTGCTTAGAAACTAGCATTACTTAACCGACATTAATTCTGTTATAGGACAAGCAGTGAGATTCAACGAAGCATGACCACAAACAAAATCACTGTACCATAAAGTTAAAAAATTGGGCCTCTGCCTCAGAAATGTATTAACACTGGGGGAAAAACCTACAATAAGAACACAGAAATGATGGCTAAACTTAATTTGATATAATAAGGCAAACAACATCATACTAAGGAATGTGAAAATCCTAAGAACAAAGAGGTCATTAAAAATGCAATTGGGAGGTCTAGAAAAATACTTCATAAAAATAGCTTTACTTTGTCCTATTTTGCTACCCACAAAAAAATGTAATATGTTTTTCTTTACTTCTTTAATAACCTACCTAAAAGCCATTAGATGAAGCTAAGCAAGGTAGGCAAGCATGAGGAGTCAAAGGTACAGAAGGGTATTGAAGATCTCCACCTGGCTCAGAGAAAGGGCAGTGCCTGAGCAGAGTGAGGAGAGCATGTATAAAGTCCAGCATGAGGTATGGAAGTCAGAGAAGCATGAGGACAGCAGCGATGGGGTTGGCAACTCACAAGGGAGACTGATCTGAAAGTAAATAGATGGAGGACAGTAATAGCCAGGTTTCTCACTGCCTGAGAACAGAAAAAACCTGAATGCTGGACTGGCATCAAAGGTACCAGGGTAAACTCAAGGTTTCCAAAATGAATTGATACAGAAATAAATATACTACAGAAGTCAATGTGTGTGCAACTCTGTACACTGAGGGCCAGGGAACAGTGGCACCTCAGTAGCAATGAGCACACCTAATTCACAGACCATGGTTTCTAAATACTGTTCTCTATTGTAGGGAAGTGGGCTGGGATTTAGCTCAGTTGGTACAGCACTGCTCTGTAGTCTCTGAGGTCCCAGGTTCAATTCCCAGCACTGCAAAAATGGGAGAAGGGTATAGCAATCCACTCCTGAGGCAATCCCAAAACAATCAGCCGTTGAAAACCCTATGAGGGTCTCTCTGAGTCAGACATGACTCAACAGCACCTAACAACAACAACAACAACAACGATAGAGAAGCAGGACTCATGGAAGATATGGTTTATTTCAAGGTGAAGGCAAAGAAATAACAAAATGAATTTAGTATATTAGGTTACACTAGAGAGTCAAGTGCTTAAAAACAATGGATACGTGGCAGAAGAAATGAGAAACTAGTCTGAGGGATGGACCTCCTAGTGGATATCTGAGACAATGCAAATATACAAAGAAGTAATAATACTAATGACTTATAATCCATTGAATAAAACCAGAAGCCCAAAGTCCATGCTGATCTGCACAAAAATAAATTAAAAATAGAAGAAAAAGGTTTTCCTTAGTAGTGCAACCTAAATATAGAATATAAGGAAAATATAGAACAACGAAATTAGAAAATTATTTGACAACCATGATAGTAGTTATTTCAAGACAAAACTTATCTCTATTATTTAAGAGTATGTACTATATATTATGAGGGGATTAATGGCAATGTGTCTCTTACTAGAATAAATTTTTTTACTTAAAACATTCATCATATATTTTGATCATCCCTTGTATATTAGACGGTAAATTTTGAACAAAGAATGATCTAAGGTTTTGTTTCCCAGCAATGTATGGTTAAAAAAGCACAAAATCTAGAAGAGTTGGATGTGGTGGCCCATACCTATAATCCCAACACTTGGCAGGCTGAGGCTGGAGGACCATGAGTTTGAAGCCAGTCTGGACAATATGGCAAGTTCAAGGGCAGCCTTGACTGCAAAGTAAGACCCTATATCAAAAAAGAAAGAATCAAAATGAAAAAAAATAATAATAATATGAATTTAGATTTGTGTTTCTAAACTGTTAAATTCAATAAACTAGGTTTGTATTTTCAAATAAAATCTTATATGAAGCTATACTATAGGAAATTCAGGGAAATAACTTGGGATAAAATCTTCTGAGGAAAAACTTTAATAATTAAAATGGGCATACTTACTGGAAATTGTCAAGAGAACTGGAGCTTACAGATTTTAAGGGAAAAAAAGTAGAACAGGGTTAGAAATGGTAATAAAAGATTCTGTTAGAACTTAATATTGTAGCCCTACTATTCCTTTGCCTACAGCAGGACCACAATGGCATCTGATCCCATCAGATCTTGGAAGCTAAGTAGGGTCAGCCCTGGTTAATACTTGGATGGGAGACCACCTGGGAATACCAGGTGCTATAGGCTTGGGAGAAGGACCTGGCAGCCCACTCCCAAAAACACAGTCAGCCATTGAAAACCCTATGAATAGCAGAGAAACACTGACAATAGTGCTGGGAATGGCACAATGTAGTGTAGTGTTTCATCTGTCCACATAGGGTCACTGTGAGTCAGACCCAGGTCAATGTGACCTAACAATTTTACCCACAATTGTTGAATTTAGTAGCCTTCCCTGAATAAAAAACTCCTAGATGAAGATACCTGAAAGATAAGTTGATACAGAAGTTAGTTCTCAAGAGATTATTATAAAGAAATGGAGATAGTCCATCCATTTCATTACATCAAACACAATTACCACTCAAAGGATTTCACTGTAATATTGCCTATGTGTGGGCTTCTAGTGGAAGTAACAATATACTCAATAAGGAAGGTCAGATTATTGAAGAACTTACAAGTCACAATTTCAACTTTCTATCCCAGAGGGCAGAAATCCATCTCAAAATGACAGGCATTTATCCACCTCTCTGGCAGGAAACTCAGCACTTCATAAAGTATAGACATAAGGTGCAGAATTAACCAAGAACTGAAAAGTTAAATACCTTCTCTAATACTCTTACATTTGGTCTGAAAATATGAACTGTTCTGTGGACTAAACCAATCAAAAAGTATTAGGTAAAAGATACCAACAGATGAGGATAAAGAAATCTCAATTACATAGGGACTACAGAGCAGTGCTGTTAGGTGCCCTCCAGGCGAGTCCGACTCATAGCGACCCTATGCACAGCAGATCGAAACACTTGCCTATTCTGTGCCAGGCAAATGATCTTATTTATGTTTAAGCCCATTGTTGCAGACACTGTGTCAATCCATCTGGTGGAGGGTTTTCCTCTTTTGCATTGACCTGCCACTCTTCCAAACATGATGTCCTTCTCCAGGGATTGTTCTCTCCTGACTACATGTCCGAAATATGTAAGACACAGTTTGGCCATTTTTGCTTCCAAGGAGCACTCTGGTTGTACTTCTTCTAGGACAGATTTGTTGGTTCTTTTGGCAGTCCATGGTATATTCAATAGACGTCTCCAGCA
>VMDO01024520.1:0-29233 GCA_007922755.1 Pedetes capensis
CCACCCACGCTGTAGCTCGGGGGCCTGAGGTCCCCATGGCCCTCTGCTGACACAGCCCGCAAGCCCGCGCCCCCCAGGCCGCCCTTCCGCTCCCCACCTACCCGGCCTGCAGGCGCCGTGGACCCTGCGCAGCAGCTGTGAGCAGCGCTCGTCGCTCCAGTCGTGCAGGACCCTGGCCAGGATGTACAGGTCGGCCTCGGGCAGCGCGTCAAGGAAGAAGTCTCCTGCGGCACAGAATGGGCTGGGGGTCACCCGCAGTCCACGCCCATTGCTCTACAGCTGTCCCCAGAAGGCGGGGTCCCCTGGGCGGCTGAACCCCTCCTGGATATGCCAGGCAGGGACTGGCACACTGAGGCCTGAGAAGGGAGGCTCAACGCCAAGATGCAAACATCTGGAACTCAAGTGGGGTCCGCGACTCGCCTTCAAATCTGGAAAATGGTTGAATTGCTTACTCCGTCCCCTGGTGACCTGTACAGAGCCACCATGCCTGACGCCACCCCATGCTGTGGATCCCAGGAGGCCCTGGCCATTTCCGCCAGCTACTGTCTGATAATTTAAACTTAACCTATTGTCAAGGCTAAGCCTGCAGCCGTAGCCCTGTGGCATCCAATCCTTCAGATCTCGGAAGCTAAGCAGGGTCGGGCCTGGTTAGTCCTTGGATGGGAGACCGACTGGGAACACCAGGAGCTGTAGGCTTGGGAGACGGACGCGGCAACCCACTCCCAAAAATCAATCCACCATTGAAAATCCTATGAATAGCAGAGAAGCACCGACAATAGTGTTTTGCCTGTTGTACACAAGGTCGCTGTGAGTCGGATACCCACTCAACAGCACCTAACAACAACAACATCACTGCTTTGGGTTTGGGGCCTCGATGAGTCTCTGGGCCTCTCTCACACAGCACAAGATCTGGGAGCTGTAGCCAACTGGACTGCACCCTCTCCCAGCCCGGGAGGCAGAGGTCCACGGTCCAGGTGTGGCCGAGCCGGGCTCTCCCTATCTATGGGCCCAGGGGAGGCGCCTTCCCGCCTCTCCCAGCTCCTGGGCTCCAGGCGTCCCTTGGCTCTTGGTCCCCATCGCTCCGGCCTCCGCCTCCATCTGCACAGGAAACTCTCCCTCTGCTAAGCCAAGGGACTGGCTAAGCTGTGTCCAAATTTCTCCCTTCTAACAAGGACGGCAGACATTGGATTTTGAGCCTGCTCGACCCAAGATGGCCTCATCTTCAGTGACTACATTTACACGGACCTTGTTTCCGAATAAGGTCCCGTCCACACAGGCGTGAATTTAAAGGGGGTCACTGCTCAATCCAGTAACACACACAGAAAATAACGAATCGCGAGTAAATCATATGCTGTTATACAGTTGCCCATCTATCCTGAATAACAGACGGTTTGGGGTTGAAAGGGAATCCGGATTGTTCCGGAAGCCACAGGCACCCTGTCCCCCAGAGTCCCCCAGACGCCCACGTTTCCTGGGGACGCCTCATCTCCCGCAGACCTACCCTCGTGGAAGCCGATCCGTCCCGTCTCGGGGAACGAGAAGTGCGCCTTGGCCGTCCGCACCACGTCGGGGATGTCAAAGACCGTGACCTTGCACCCGGGGTACAGAGAGACGCATTCCTTGGCCAGAGCCCCGGACCCACCTGGAGGCACACAGGGGATTTGACGCTCAGACAGGAGGCTGTGACCCGCCACACGCCCTCAGTGCGTGGTTGACTCGGAGGCTCCAGGCTGCGAACGCTGGGTCCCTCCCAGCTCTGGTCCTGCTGGATGTGTCCTCTGCGGACCCGCAAATTCAGCTGGTCTCCCCAGCCGGGACAACCCTGCTCCCAGCTGCCAAACACCCCCTACCTCAGTGTGTCCTCTCATGGGCCGGACTCTTGTCCAGTCATGAGTGGACCCCGTCCTAGGGAGGGAGATGTGGAGCACCCCGGGCAGGACGTCCACAAGCTGAGCCCATAGCTAACATTTTCATCCCCACCTGGCTGCGGTCGGGAGGAGACCCACGTGTACTTTTGCTCATAATACTGAGGACAGCAGTGGACGCGGAAAAGCTGTCTTTTCCACAGAGATCCCACGCGCTAGGAGTTGTTCTGAACGATTCCTGCACAGACACGCACTCGATGATTGTGATCAGCTTCAGTTTACCCCTGAGGAATGGGAGGCTCAGGGCCACGGAAGCCTCCCCCAATCCTACATTGAGCACGAGGCAGATGCTGATTGGGACGAGGGCAGATACTTCTCAAGAGTCTACCTCCCAGCTGGGTGGAGGAAAGTGGCCCAGGGGACAGCCCGGAGGCCCCTCTCAGGGAGCAGCTCCACCTGTCTACCAGGCTCCGCGGGTGCCCTTCAGGTGTGGGGAATGGGCCCCTCGTGGGTCCTGACTGTGCCTGGGATCCGAGCATCATCGCGAACATCTCAGCCTTTAGGGGGCGGAGCTTAGCGGGAGGAAGTTAGGTCATCGATATTACGACCCCAGGCTCTTCTTCTTTCTCTTTTTTCTCCTCTCCACCAATGGCTGAGCAGCTTTGCCCCACCATGAGTTCCCACTGTGATGTGCTACCTCCCCAGAGGCCCCAAAGCACTACGGCCAACCAGCCGTGGACGGGAACCCCCAAGACTGCGAGCCAAAGTAAACTCGTCTCTTTACAAGTTGATGATCTCGAGTGCTCCTTAAGGAAAACTGACCAATGCAAGGGACCACAGGGGGAAGCACCCAGGTCAATTCACGAGGAAGATGAAGCAGGCACGGAAAATCTGGACCACGGAAAGGTACAGCAGGTACTCCGGTGTAGGGTGGACTAGTTAGAATGACATCAGGGGTGTGCAGAAGATTAGGATCTGGGCGTGAGGAGTGCCCAGGAGAGGCGCCTGCACAGAAGGCTTGACCCCCAGGTAGCGGGGCTGCCAGGAGATGATGGGGGACCCCGAGGGTCTGCCTTCAGCAATGGGTTAACCCTTAGTAGCCAAACGGGAGATTGAGAAACAGAAACCACAGGAAGTGGGGTCTCATTAGAGAGAGATCACCGGGGTGCCCTTGAAGGATGGATCTCGTCCCCGCCCTTCCTCTCTGGTTCCTGGACGCTGGGAGGTGAGCATCTTGGCCCACCCCACGCTCCCGCCATGATGATCCACCTCAGCAGACCCCACGCAACGGAGCCCGCCGACCGTGGACTGAATCCACGAGCCGGGATGAACCATTCCTCCCTTACATCATCATCCTCAAGTATTTTGTGACAGCCCAGGAAAGCAGCTACTGTAGCTGTTTGGCACCTGACCGTAGCAGGGTTAAGGCAGGCGGACACTGGCCTGGAATGCAGTAGCCCAATAAAGTGGGGGTTTGGGGTGCAGGCTTCGGGCTGGCTGATTCACACAGAGAGGGCGTGCGTGGAGGCGAGTCACCAGCCCTTCCTAGGAGCCGACTCCCCCACGACACATGGACCCTCTGGGCTTCAGAGAACCTGATACCCATAAGGTTATCGCACTCCCCTCCTGGAGACACAGCCCCACGTCTGGGACACACACTCACCCCCCAGGTCACAGATGAGAGGGAAGGGAGACAGGTCGAAGGCGGTCATCACGCTCCTCCCGCAGGTGCTCCAGACCTCCTGCAGACCGCGCATGAACCGCAGCCGCTCTGCCTCGGACCTGGAATGCACAGCCACACTTGCAGGACACCATGCACAACCTGGCGCAGCCATGGCCAGGTTCTTTGCATTTGGAATGTTCCTCAGAGGACCGGGTATTCTATGCATGGTCCCCAGCTGGGGGCAGAGTTTCGGAAGGTTCTGGAAACTTTGGGAGGTGGGGCTGGTGTGGAGGAAGTAGGACGGTGGGGGTGGGTCGTTGGAGGTGTATTATCCACACTTATTCCTCTCATGCTCTCTGCTTCCGGGCCCACCATGATGTGTACTGTGCTGCTCTGCCATGACTTATCCACCATGATGGACTGAAACCCTCTGACACCATGAGCCAGTATAAATCTTTCCTCCCTGCAGTTGCTTCTGCCTGCTACTATTGGTCATAGTGATAAAACAGTAGCTAATAAAGCTGTGGGAGAAGGACCCAGCAACCCAATCCCAAAAAACAATCAGCCATTGAAAACTCTATGAACAGCAGAGAAGCACTGACAATAGTGTTTCGCCTGTTGTATGCAGGGTTGCTATGAGTCGGATACTGACTCAATGGCACCTAACAACAACAACAACAACAACAACAACAGCGCCATTGCCAGCAGTAACACCAGTAATCCTATGCTTAGGAAGAGCTGTGTGCTAGGTGCCCCTGTAATCCTTGTCTCTGGGAAATGGAACCTGTGCCACTGTGGAAGTATATGACTCAAGATAGCAGAGACCCAGGCCACCTACCAGGGGACACCCAGCTCAAGGAAGCCTGGAGCAGGGATAGAACTAAAGCTCTTTCTGTGGCAACCATGATGGGGTAGGGGGGAACCTGTCCCTGTCAGGAAAAGAGTTCTCATGTCCTCCAAAAGGAAAACACAGAATCCATCTGCCACTCACACACCCAGAGTGCACAAAACCCAGGGGGGCCACATGCCTGGTGCAAGGGCTCCCCAAAAGGTGAGAATTCAGATGAGGAAGGAGCCAGGGGAGAGGGAAGAACGATGGGTGAGGGAAAGCCAAGGTTCCAGATGGATGAAGAATTCAGGGTGTGGGGGGCACCTTCCCTGACCCCACCCTGAAGTCCCCTCTGCCTTCCACCGCCTCTGCAGAGCCAACTCTGTGGTTTGCCTCAGAGTAGGAGGAGAGGGGTCAGAAGCAAGGAACGGAGAGGGATGCGGAGCAGAGGGGAAGGGAGAAGAGAGGACATGTTACCCCTGAGTGATGCACCCCCAAATATGTTACAGTGAATGTCTATCCCTTCACACTGTTTGGTCCTCAGGAGGACGGGTAGTCAATGACAGGTAAGACCCCTCAAAAGCAGAGGGACAACCTAAGACAGGCACAGTCATGGAGAGGCCATCAGGAAAGGCAGGGCTGCCTGGAAAGGCCATGATGCCCGCCTTGCTAGAGGGAGAGGCATAATTGCCCACCTGGCCACCGTGTCCTTTGTTTGACATTGCAAAGGTTTACTGTCGCGTGCAGTAAGATGAGTTTTGAGAACACTAGCTGATGTCATGGTTCCTGGAAGGAAACTTATTGATCTCTCTTGTGATTTGGAGGGAATGTCTGGAGAGTCTGGCCTGCCCTCATCACATCTTCGATTGTTATAATTATATGGTGCATAGTAAGAAAAAGATTAGAGAAAGAGTGACAATGTTAAACATCCATGCATTCCTTCTCTGTTGGCTGTGATTGTTACTAAGAAATAAAGTTGAGATATAAGGAGGCTAAGGGAGAGCCCTGCCTGCAGCGGTAGCCCTGTGGCATCCGATCCCGTCAGATCTCGGAAGCTAAGCAGGGTTGGGCCTGGTTAGTACCTGGATGGGAGACCACCTGGGAACACCAGAAGTTGTAGGCTTGGGAGAAGGACCTGGCAACCCCCTCCCAAAAATCAATCTGCCATTGAAAACCCTATGAACAGCAGAGAAGCACTGACAATAGTGTTTCACCTGTTGTACAGAGGGTCGCTATGAGTCGGATACCGACTCGACGGCACCTAACAACAACAACAAGGGAGAGCCCTAGCAGCTCTTGGCCATAGCTCATGAACATTCTTGGCTGTCTGTCTCTTCATTTCTCTCAGAACTTTGCAGAAACAGGACATGGAAGAAATAGGACTGTGAAGAGAGGAGAAGGGAGGGTGGGGAGGGAAAGCTGTGATCTAAACAGAGAGAGAAGGAGCAGGAGGAAAGGGAAGGAAGGAAATGAGAGGTAGGGGAAAGAATGGAGATGGGAAGAAGGACAGGAGGAAGAGAGGGGAGAGAGGAAGGACAGAGGAAGACAAGCAAAAGAGAAGGAGGGAGATGGAAGCCTCTGGCGGGGTAGCTTGCCCTGATTCCTCCTCCACCCCCTAGCTGGCTGGGCACACTAGAGACCATCATTGACTCCTTGCCGTCTTGGAATTCTGCTGCCCAAGTTTTTCACCATCTCCAACCCTGTGCTTGAAAATGTGACGTAAAGCAAAGACCCCAGTTAAATCCCGTGCAGCCATTTTCTACAGAAGTGGTAGGCGCCTTCATTTAAAGGGAGGAGCGATTTACCAAGGAATTAAGAATTTGACCAATGAAAATATCAGAACAGGAAACCAGAGGGGGTGCGTCAAGCCAGGTGCTGTGGCACACGCCTGCCACCCACTGACTCAGGAGGCGGAGGCAGGAGGATCAGGACCTCAATCGCAGAGGCAGCCTGCGTAATTTAGCAAGACCCTGTCTTAAAATAATAAAAAAGGGGCTGGAGGTGCAGCTGAGTGGCAGAGCAATTGCTCAGCACGTGCGAGGCCCTGGATTCAACCTCTAGTATTGCAGAGGACAAACTGCACACGGATTTTTTCCGTGTTTGGGTACAGCTACTGAGTCCTCTGAGTACTTTAAAAATGATCAGCCTTATCAGAGTTGGTGGTTTCCAATTGAATGTTGTTACTGCTGTTAGGTGCTGCCGAGTCGTATCCAACACATAGCAACCCTAAGTACAGCAGAACAAAACACCACCCAACACTGTGCCATGCACATGATCTTTAGATATTTGAGCCCATTGTTGCAGCCCCTGTGATTCTTCTCACTTTGAGTGGTGCCACATCAGGAAAAGGAGGTCCCTAGGGCTTTACTCCATTCCCATCATTAAGGTCGACTCTACTTTGAGGAGACAACTCTTCCCCAGGCGTCTATTGCATGCCTTCCAGCCTGGGAGGCTCATTCTCTGGCACTATATCTGACAGTGCTTCTCTGCTATTCATAGGGTTTCCAATGGTTGATTGTTTCAGGAGTGGGTGCTGGGTCCTTCTCCCTGGTCTGTCTTAGTCTGGAAGCTCAGCTGAAACCTGTCCACCATGGGTGACCCTGCTGGTATCTGAGACACTGGTGGCCTAGCTTTCAGCACCACAGCCACACACAAGCCCCACGGCATGACAAGCTGACACACACATGGGTGGTGTTACCTGTAAATTGCCGTGAAAGGCTCATGCGAAGGGACGCCGCACACCGCCGGGTACGGGTTCTTCCCTTCCCTAAGGGGAACACAAAGAGGGCGCACAGGCCATCAGTCCCTCCCTTCCGAGCTTTCTTCACATGTGCGCACGCAGCCAAGAACACACACATCTCTGCTGAGTGCACAGCCGAGGCAGGGGCGCAGCAGCCGCGTGTGAACTGGGAGAGTGTGAACCACTGCACCCATCCGCAGGATTGCGGCCGGCGCGCCACGGTGTCGGGCATGGCTCAGCGCTCGGCACCTGGGAATGAGAAATGTCTCGGCAAGAGAGGCTGCTGGCCGACCTCCGGGTGCAAGTGCCTCCCCATGGCTGGGCAAAGGAGTCCGCATGCATCCCATGCCCCGCTGGACGGCTGTCAGTGGCTTCTGTCCTTCCAGGCTGTTGCAGCTCAACACTGCACCCTTGGAGGCCATCGCTTTGTCTCTCTATCCATCCACCCACACGTCTGTCTGTCCACCCATCCATTTCTCTATCTGTGTATCCACCCATCCTCCTGCCCACCCATCACTTCTCTCTCCATCTATCCATTCTTCTGTCCACCCATCCATCTTCCCATCCATCCATCCATCTACGCATCCGTCTGTCTTTCCATCCACCAACTTATCTGTGTATCATCCTTCCTCGTATCCATGCATCACTTATCCATCTAGCTGTCCACCCATCCATCTTCCCATCCATCCATCCATCTACGCATCCGTCTGTCTTTCCATCCATCAGCTTATCTGTGTATCATCCTTCCTCGTATCCATGCATCACTTATCCATCTAGCTGTCCACCCACCCACCCATCTTTCCATCCATCCATCCATCCACCTACCCAAATGCCTACCCATCCATCTACCCAGACAGACAGCTCTCTGTCCATCTCTCCACCCTTCTCCTCCCCCACCCATTATCTTTCTCTCCACCTGTCTATAATAGAGCCATGATCTGTCTGCCCACCCACCTTGCCATCCACCCACTTATCCATGTGTCCTTCTGTGCACCCACCCATCTCCCTCTGCATCTATCATCTACTTCCTTTGTCTATCATTCATCCATCCACCCATCCACCCAGCCAGCATCCATCCATCTATCCATCTTCCTGTTCACGCATCTTTCCATCTACCCTTCCATTCGCCCACGTATTTATCTATCTTTCCATCAATTATCTACCTATTGATGTGTCTATCGTTATCCATCCTTCCATTCATCCATCCATCTATCCATCATCTGCCCTCATTATTCTATCCATCCATCCATCCCCTACCCATCCGTCTATGCGCAACCGATCTGCTCCATCTACCTATCCTCTATCCATCCTCTTTCCATCAGCTCCCTAGCCACAATGCTGGTCCTCAAAGACGACTCCTCCTGACCCCAATGATCACTGGGCTGCGTCTGGAGTCCTATTTGACCAACACCATGGGGGAAATGGGGTGCTCCTGGCATCTGGTGGCTGGAGCCCAGAGAAATTGCTATACACCCTAGAGGGCACAGCCCAGCCCACCACAGCAACCACGCAGCCTGAATGCCCATAGTGCCGTGGAGGAGAGAGGCCGAGACGGGCGAGTGTGGCCAATGAGAGCCCACTTCCTGGTCTCCGTGTTCTGAGGCACCCTCCTCTCTCCCCCCATAACACTGAATGCTGCACCCCCAAATAGTTACAGTGAATTTCTCTCCCTTCACCCTGTTTGGCCCTCAGGAGGACTGGTAGCCAGTGACGGGTAAGATCTCTCATAAGCAGAGGGACAACCTAAGACTGGCACAGTCATGGAGAGGCCATCAGGAGAGGCAGGGCTGCCTGGAAAGGCCGAGATGCCCGCTTTGGTAGGGGGAGAGGCGTAAATGCCCGCCTGGTCACTGTGTCCTTTGCTTGACATTGCAAAGGTTTACTGGTGCGTGCAGTATAATGCTTCCCCGGCTGATGGGCCCCTCCAGGTTGGCCTGAGTGAGCTCTCTGGCTCCCCGCCTGACCGCACACACCCACTCAGGACCCCCACCTTAGCAGTGGTGCGCTGGGTTTTACAGGAGCCTTGGCACTGTGCTCCTTGGACCCCAATCCCACCATCCCGGGATCTCAGTCCTGGGTCCTGGATCTCAGTGGGTGCCTCAGCCCCTGCTCACCTCACAGCAGCGGCCAGGTGTCCCCAGCATTGGTAGGTCATCCCGGACAGGTAGAGCAGCATGTTGCACTGAGTCCGGGGGCTGGTGCTGGCCAGGTAGGTGCTGGACAGCTCCGTGTTCTGATAGCAAGCTGGAAGAGAGGCAGGAGAAGAACGGGCAGGAGACGCTCCATTCCAAGTCACGGCCGGCCCACTGTGCCCAGCAGGGGCGGCAAGAGGACCAGCCGGGACTCCCCTGGAAGGAGACCGAAGGAGCAAGGGGGCTGTGAGCGCTCAGCATCCCGGCTGGGGATGCTGCAAATCCCAGTGCAAGCTTGAGCAGACCAGGGTCAAGTGCAATAAACAGAAGAGAAAACCATGCTGCATTGTGTGGACCTTGTTGGTAAGAACTTACTTAAAACTGGGTGAATAGGGCTGAGATTCTGACTCTTAAGAAGGAAGCAGGGAGCCAGTCCTTGCTTAGCCCCACACCCCCAGCACACAGGAGGCTTGTGGGGGTGCCCAGACCGCAACACCATGGGGGACTGGTGAGGCATGACTGACACAGTTCAGGATGGACGGCCTCAGGAGGCCTTTGGTATGGGTTTTATTGTACAGCTCAGCTCTCAGGCTGCCCTTCAGGATGGCAGAAGAGTCACGGCTCTTAAGTGTTGCAGCTACACCTCTGGTGTTGGGTCCGAGGCTCTTCATCTTCAGCGGTGGGCTGGGGCCCTCTGGATGTCCCCCACAAGGGCTGGCTTCTCTTCAACTGCTGGTCTCCAGTGACCTCCGTCTTGGTCTGGCAATGGGGTGGCCTTTGCCATGGCAGGCAGTGTCCTCTCTTGATCTGTCGATGGCGTGGCCAAAAAACTGGGGATGGTGTGGCCCATCTGAGATGGAGCAGCAGAGCGGAGGAAGAGTGGACCAGCAGCAAGCAACCCCCCAGGAGGAAGCTGGCAGCCAGCAGCTCTCAGCATCACCGTCAGCAGCCATCAGCTCTCAGCATCACCGTCAGCAGCCAGCAGCTCTCAGCATCACCGTCAGCAGCCAGCAGCTCTCAGCATCACCGTCAGCAGCCAGCAGCTCTCAGCATCACCATCACAGCCAGCAGCTCTCAGCATCACCGTCAGCAGCCAGCGGCTCTCAGCATCACCACCACAGCCAACGGCTCTCAGCATCACCATCACAGCCAGTGGCTCTCAGCATCACTATCAGCAGCCAGCGGCTCTCAGCATCACCATCAGCAGCCAGCAGCTCTCAGCATCACCATCAGCAGCCAGCAGCTCTCAGCATCACCGTCAGCAGCCAGCGGCTCTCAGCATCACCGTCAGCAGCCAGCGGCTCTCAGCATCACCATCACAGCCAGCAGCTCTCAGCATCACCATCACAGCCAGCAGCTCTCAGCATCACCATCAGCAGCCTCACACGCAGAGTGAGCTTTGTTTATTTAATCCTTGGGTAACTGCAGTAACTGCCTCAAGATGACAGTCAGGTGGGGGCACAAGGGGCTGGGTGCAACCTATTAGGAGATTCAAATAAAGGGTGAGACCAGATGTCACTCCTCGGGCCATCAAGGGGAGATCCTTGATCACCAAACAGGGGGCAAGATGAGGGTTGGATATAGCCAATTAGATAACAGGGGTTCCAAGCAGGCCAGATAGGCCCCTACCCCAATCATGCTTCTTCTCTAGCCCCTGGGGCTATCCCAGAATATTCCCTACAGAGGCTGAGGCAGGAGGAGCAAGAGTTCAAGGCCACAGTGAGACCTGGTCTCAAAAAAAAAAAAAAAAAGCATAAGGAAGCAGTGTAGAGTCCCATTGTTCTGCATGGGTTCTACTTCAGTCCTTCTGTTTAACCCCAGCCCTAGGCATGGGATCTCCGCCCTCTCTGATCAGCATGTCGGAACCAGATCTCCATCCACCCTGCCCTGTGTCCCCCTCGCCTGCACAGGGGTTCAGCTGCAGCCAGGGGCGAAGATGTCATGCAAATGAGGCCCTTCCAAAACTCAGGTACTGCTCAAAATCCAGGTGAGTCCTATAAGAGGTGAGGGATCCAGGAGTCCCTCCCCTCCCCTGTGTGTGGGATTGTTGTTGTTCTTGTTGTTAGGTGCCGTCAAGTCAGTATCCGACTCATAGCGACCCTGCATACAACAGGCAAAACGCTATTGTCAGTGCTCCTCTGCTGTTCATAGGGTTTTCAATGGCGATTGTTTCGGGAATGAGCTGCCTGGTCCTTCTCCAATTTTTCCGGTACTGGAGATCCAACTCAGGGCCCCAGAGAGTGCAGAGCGGCCGTCTACCAACTGAGCTAAACCCCTGGTAAGAAGAATGCAATCTCACAATGAATGGTGAAGAACTGATCAGTGTTTTGGTAGATGAGCATGCTTACACAGTATTGAAGGTGCCACCATGTCCACAGTTGGGAGACATTGTGTTCAATTTTTAATGTGTCGATTTTTAAAAGGTGGTAAGAAATAAAATAAATTAATGTACACTAATTTTAAGATCTGATTGGATACATTTAGACTGATGAAAAGTTACTCCACTATTGGGGTAGGGGTGTAGCACAGTGGTAGATGCTCAGCTAGCTTGCAGGCACCCTGGGTTCCACCCATGGCACCACAATAATAAGAATAACAATAACAATAATAATAATAACAATAATTGCTCCACTCTGGTTTTTTTCCCTACATTTTTGTCTTACTCACCTAGTGCTGCTTCAGGATACAAGCACATACATACCACATAGAACGCTTTTGATGTGGGTCGTTAGCAGACTCCAATCTGTGTGCTATTAAACATGGCCCACACATTGCTTTTGCAAATAAAGTTTTATCAGAACACAGCCCTGCACATTCATTCACGTAATGTCTCTGGCTACTTGAATGCTCCAAGGGAAGAACTGAGCATCTGCAATAGAGATTCCGTGGACCACAAAGCTGGAAGTATTGACTGCCCAGCTCTTTACAGAACAAGAACACTGAGGACGCACGATTAAATCACCCCTCAGAACGCCGGACCTTACCTTTCCCGCTGTTCATTTCCAGCGTAAGCAGCTTAAGAGACACGCAGGTGTTCAACAGCAGCTCCGTTGCATGGAGGCTCGTGCCCAGGTGCGCAGCAACTGCCGCCACGTCCAGGGGCCCTGGGGCTTCAGCAAGGACGTCAAAGACACCCAGCTCGCAGGCAGCAAAAAGGACCTCAAGAGATGAAGAGACCGCTGTGAGGCCGCTGAGAACCACGTCCACAGGAACCCACCACAGCCAGCCAGCAAGGGAGGCGTCGACTTTTTCATTTTTTAAGAATGTAGCCTTTCAGCTGGGGGAGATGGTGCAAGCCTGGATTCCCAGCTCTCGGGAGGCTGAAGCAGGAGGATCGCAAGCTCCAGGTCAGTCTGGGCTACATGGTGAGACCATGTCTCAAAAACAAAATCCCAAGAAAACAAATAACAACACAAACAGCAAAAGAAAACACAAAAGCAATGTTGTCCTTTGTAGCAATGGGGTGAGCTGTTGAGTGGAATAAGCCAGGAAGACAGGCACAGAAAGACAGAAACCACGTGGCCTCACTCATACGTGGAATCTCAAATGGCTGAAGTAGCAGCAGAGAGGGCAGCGGTGGCTGCGACGTGCTCAGGTTGGGAGATGGGTGGACAATGAACAGAGGGCGCGAAGCATCAGTGGACATGAGGAATACATTTGATTTTTTAATACATATTTCTGTTTCTCAGTGATGTATACATTTTTCAATGATGCTGAGCCCTCCAGGCTGCAAGGCATTCAAGAGACGACTGGGGAAGTGTTGCCTCCTCAAAGTAGAGTCGACCCTAATGATGGGAATGGAGTAAATCCCCTAGGACCTCCTTTTGCTGATGTGGCACGGCTCAAAATGAGAAGGAACATAGTGGCTGCAACAATGGGGTCATGCATAAAAAGACTGCATGTGCATGCAGAGTCGAGGAGGTTTCTGATTTGTTGCACACACAGTTGCTATCAGATGGATCCGACTCTACGGCACTTAACACCACCAACAGTGCAATAGAAGCAGTCACCCTCGTAAAGCTCTGTGAAATGTCTCTTGGTACCCACGGGTGGCTATTTCCAGGGGCCTTGAGGATCCACAAATCCCTGGGTGCTTGAGTCCCTCTATAAAATGACCCAGCGTTGGCATGGATCCTTTGCACACGCATCTCCTGAATTTTTTCCCATTTTTTTAGTAGCAATTTTTTAAGATAGTGCACAACTTAATGGGTTTCACTATGACATTCCACACATGCATATTCCCCTGAACAGTTTTAAATCCTCTCTCAACCTGGTACAACGTAAATGCTATGTAAATATTTTTATACTGTTTTGTTTACAAAACAATGACAAGAAAAAATTTATGCATGGTCAGTTCAGATGCTACAAATATATATATATATATATATATATACACACACATACATATATATACACATGTACATATATAGACACTCACATACATATATATGTGTATATATATATTATGTGTGTATATATATGTATCTGTGTGTATATGTATGTATATGTGTGTGTGTATGTGTGTGTGTATATGTGTGTGTGTATATGCAAGGTCCTGGGTTCAATCCACAGTACAACATATATATGGGCTGGGATTTAGCTCAGTTGGTAGAGTGCTGCGTTGCAGTCTCTGAGGTCCCGAGTTCAATTCCCAGCACCGCAAAAATGGGAAAAGGACCTGGCAATCCACTCCCAAGGCAATCCCGAAACAGTCAGCCATTGAAAACCCTATGAGGGTCACTATGAGTCCGATACCGACTCCACGGCACCTAACAACAACAACAATACACACACACACACACACACACACACGTGTGTGTATGTATATGTATATGTGTGTGTGTATATATATATATATATTATGTGTGTGTTGTGTGTGTGTTGTGTGTGTGTGTATATATATATTATGTGTGTGTGTTGTGTGTGTGTGTTGTGTGTGTGTATATATATATATATATATATATACTGAGGATTGAACCCAGGACCTTGCATATGCTAGATAAGAGCTTTCCCACCCAGCCGCATCCCCAGCCCTTTTCAACTTTCATTTTGAGACAGAGTCTTGGTAGTTGCCCGGGCTGCCTCTGGCCTCCATCCTGCAATCCTCCCACCTCAGCCTCCCGAGTATCTTGGATTCCGGGCGTGCACCACCGCGCCCGGCCAGCTTGAGCGTCCAGTCCCCGGCTGGCTGGATGCACGGACGCAGAGCCCACAGACATGGAGGGCTGAGTGCATTGTATGGTAACCCTGCTACAAACATCATTCTCGGGCTGCATCTGCACGTCCCAAAAGGGGGCCACGCTCAGGTGGCCCGGCCTCTTTCCCACAGGAGCACCCGGTAATGGACATCGGGGCTCCTCCAGTTCCCCGCGCCCCGGAGGGCCCTACCTGGGACACCATGAAGCCGTTCGCGTACTCATTCAGCAGAGAGTAGGCCGGGTCCTCCGCGGAGCACATTGTCCCCTCCAGCCTCGCCCTCCTTCGGTCTGTGGCCGAGTCTGGGAGCCGGCTCCAAGCAGCAGCTGCCAGAAAGCTCCTTGCCGGCTGCTCCGTCACCAGCTAAAGAGGGATCACTCCAGAAAATTCCATTAACCTTATTAAGGGGATCATCAAGCCTGGGGGTGCACCCCGACCTCCCTTTCATTCCTTCTGTCTTCCATGCGCACGTGGCGCGCTAAGACAGCCAGCCTCCCCCACGCTCTGTCCTGGCGTCATCAGCTGCACAACTGATCTGAAACCAATATGCTTAACAGCTGTTGTTGTTGTTGTTGTTGTTGTTAGTTACCATCGTGTCAGGTCCGACTCATAGCAACCCTATGTACAACATATGAAACACTCCCCAACACTGCGCCAGGCACACGATCTTACTTATGTTTAAGCCCATTGTTGCAGCCACTGTGTCAATCCATCTGGTGGAGGGTTTTCCTTTTTTTTTGCTGACCTGCCACTCTCCCAAACATGGTGTCCTTCTCCAGGGATTGGTCTTTCCTGACTACATGTCCGAAATATGTAACACGCAATCTGGCCATCCTTGCTTCAGCCCCTCCTTTATGGTCTCCTGGCTCTGTCTGTTAGAGTTTGGCAGGAAGTGACTCCATTTTGTCAGGCTTTTGAGCGAGTCAGTCCATTTTCTCAGGGTTTGGTGAGAGTGACCCCATTTGTTAGGGTTTGATAAAAAGTGACTCCATTTTCTTAGCGTTTGGTGTGGGTGACTCCATTGTCTTAGAGCTTGCTATAAAGTGACTCCATTTTCTTAGGGTTTGGCATGTGTGACTTCATTTTATTATAGTTCTCTGTGGGTGACTCCATTTTGTTAGGGTTTGATACAAAGTGACTCCATTTTCTTAGGATTTGGCTGAGTGACTCCATTTTGTTATGTGCAGATGACTCCATTTTGTGCAAGTTTGTTTAGGATGACTCCATTTTGCTAAGGTGTGATATAAAATAACTGTTCTGTGAGAATTTGATGAAAGGTGACTCCATTTTGTCAGGGTTTGGCACGGGTGACTCCATTTTGTTATGGTTTGTGTGACTCCATTTTGTTGGGGTTTGCTATAAAATGACTCCACTTTCTTAGGATCTGGCTGGGTGACTCCATTTTGTTATGGGTTTGTGTGAGTGACTCCATTTTGTGAGGGTTTAGTATAAAGTGACACCATTTTCTTGGGGTTTGGGGTGACTCCACTCTGTTACAGTGTTGTACGAGAGTCTCCATTTTGTTAGGGCTTGATATAAAATGACCACATTTTATTCGAATTTGTATAAAGTGACTCCACTTTCTCAGAGTTTGGCATGGGTGACTCCATTTTGCTAGGGTTTGATATGGAATAACCCCATATTTTCGAGTTTGATGCAAAGTGACTCTATTTTCTCAGGGGTTGGCATGAGAAATTTTACTTTTTTTACGTCTTAGTATGACTGACTCCATTTTGTTTAATATAGAGTGATTCCATTTTCTTGGAGTGACTTCATTTTGCTAGTGCTTGATATAAAATAACTCCATTTTGTTAAACTTTGAAACAAAGTGACTCCATTCTGTTGAGGTTTAACATAAAGGGACTCAGCGATGTTAGGGTTTGTCATGAGCAACAACATGTTGTTGGGGTTTGATATAAAGTGGTTCCATTTTGTCAGGGTTTGGCGTGAGCAAGTGTATTTTGTTAGGATCTGACATGACATGACTCCATTCTGTCAGGGTTTGGCATGAGCTGCTCCATTTTGTTAGTGCTTGACATAAAGTGAGCCCATTTAGTTAGACTTTTGTGTATATGTCTCCATTTTTTAGGGTTTGGTGTGAACAACTCCATTTTGTTAGGGTTTGGCATGAGCAACTCCATTTTGTTAGAGGTTGATGTGCAATGACTCCATTTTGTTAGGGAGTCCATTTTGTTAGGTTTTGGCCTGAGTAACTGTATTTTGTTACAGGTTGATATGAAGTGACTCGGTTTTATTAAGGTGACTCCGTTTTGTTAGGTTTTGGCCTAAGTAACTGTATTTTGTTAGAGTTTGGTATAGTGACTCCATTTTGCTAGGGTTTGGCAATGAGAAACTCCATTTTGTTAAGGTTTGATGTAATGTGACTCCATTTTATCAGTTTTTTTGTGACTTTATTTTTTAGCGTTTAGTATGAGCGACTCCATTTTGTTAGAGTTTGGTACAAAGTTGACTCCATTTTGCTATGGTTTGGCATGAGAAACTCCATTTTGTTAAAGTTTGACATAAAGTGATTGCACTGTACTGGAGTGTTTTGTGACTTTATTTTTTAGGGTTTAGTATGAGCAACTCCATTTTGTTGGCGTTTGATATAAAGTGGACTCTGTTTTGTCAGGGTTTGGCATGAGCAACTCCATTTTAAGGTTTGACATAAAGTGATTCCATTTTATCAGATTTTTTTGGTGACTTTATTCTTTAGGGTTTGGTATAAACGACTCCATTTTGTCAGGGTTTGACATAGAGCGGCCCCATTTTGCCCGGGTTTGCTGTGAACCACTCCATTTCGATCCTGGTCTCCTTCATAGCCTGAAGCCGAGAGCCACAGAGGATCTTGGGAGCACCTTAAAAGGGGACAGAAGGGAGGGCTGTCAATCACATTTGCTGATTAAACTCCAAAGCGGGCTCCCCAGGGAGCCAAATCCCCGGCAGCTGCCGGATTTCTCCGGGGTCTTAGCTGGCATTAAGGAGATTACCTGAGGGCTGAGTGCTGACAGCCTGAAGCCTAAACCCCCAAATCCAGGGCTGGCGCTTGGTCTTAGGGTCTGGGTCTGAGATGTCCCCAAAGGACCCTACGAGGAAGATTGGTCCGCAGTGCAGCTGTGTTCGGAGGTGGGGGGTCGGGGAGGCGATGGGAGTTTGACTCCATTTTCTCAGGGGTTGGCATGAGAAATTTTACTTTTTTTAGCTCTTACTATGACTGACTCCATTTTATTTCATTCATTCATTTATTTATTTATTTATTTTGCGGTACTGGGGGTTGAACCCAGGGCCTCGCGCCTGCAAGCTCTGCAAGTGCTGGACCACTGAGCTGCACCTCCAGCCCATTTTTTTTTTACTTTTACAGACAGGGTCTCGCTAAGTGACGCAGACTGCCTCTGGTCTCGAACTTGCAATCCTCCCGCCTCCGCCTCCCGAGCCGCTGGGATAACAGGCGCGCGCCACCGCGCCCGGCCTCCATTTTCTTTCATGTAAAGTGACCCCATTTTCTTAGGACTTGGTGTGACTCCATTTTGCTAGTGGATCGGCGGGCTCCGACCTCACTGATGGCTGGATCCGTGGGCAGAGGCACAGCTGGCCGGGCTACTGGGATGTGTGGGGATTTCAAGGGGTGGCACCCAAGCTGTGGGATTCAAGGTGGATCTTGGGTTCGGCCCTTCACAGGCGAAGCTGGGGATGAGCAGACAGAATAAACTCTGGGTGGCTTTCACACTCAGAGTGTGCGAGAGCCACATGTCGCCCTCTCAGGCAGACGTCAGGGTCTGTCACCAAGTCACCCCTACACAGTTCACAGTTTTTACTTAAAAAAAAAAAATGAGCAAGAAGAGAAATCTCACTAATCAAGTGAAAAACAAAATAATGTATGTGAAGCAAAGTTCTTCAAATATGAACTTCACCCATGGGCACAGGGTTTCTGGAGGAGTGGGAAAAATGTTCTGAAGTCATTGTGGTGGTGGCTGCTGAAGTTTAAATATATTTTCAAATACTTTGAGAAGCACACCTTCAGTGGGTGAGGTTGCAACCACTATGAATATGTAGATATTTTGGTGGTTCCACAAGCAATACAGGACGAAACTGTGGTATTTACCTGGTGTTGGGACATGTAAATAATCTGGGGAAGATTGAAATGAATGGGGACATATGCATGGGTTATTTGTAAACACCATGCCATTTTATGTCAGCGATTGGAGCCTTGTTGGATTTTGGTTTCTGAGGAGCCTCTGGAAAGAATTCCCCACAGGCCCCGGGGGAGGACGGGGGACAGAAAGTTCAGAGCAACATGAAGCAGGCCTACAATGGCGGCAGCTTCATCCGAATGCCCAGCGCTGGCATTCCTGTGGGTGATCCACCTTCCCGGGGTTCGCACAGTGCTCGGGGACTTAGAGACACACTCAGGGCACAGGAAATGGGACCCCAGTTTCTAGCCTGGATTTGAGTACAGGGAGCAGAGAAACAGCACTTTGTCATTTGTTACAAATGACCATTTACGTTTTAGAAATCTGTAAAATAAACATGACCACAAATGGGTCATGTGCTTGTTTATTTTTAATTTGGATTTACAGCCGTACCTCCCTGGGGTCTGATCCCATCAGATCTCGGAAGCTAAGCAGGGTTGGGCCTGGTTAGTCCTTGGATGGGAGACCGCCTGGGAACACCAGGTCCTGTAGGCTTGAGAGACGGACCTGGCAACTCACTCCCAAAAATCCATCAGCCACTGAAAACCCTATGAAAAGCAGACAGGCACTGACATAGTGCCAAGCACGGAACAGCGTAGAAGAATGTTTCGTTCTGTTGTACATCAGGTTGCTGTGAATCAGAACTGACTCTGTGGCCCCTAACACCACCACCTTGTGGTAATTTGTTGCATCAGCCCGAGGATGCTCATGCAGATTTCTGACTGCAGATGGTAACCAATGGGTCACTGACTGGTAACCAATGGGTCACGACGACGTTCCTTCTCTTGGAGGTGCGTGAATACGTAGCACCATCTGCATGCACCTTGCCACGGATGGGGTGACAAACCAGGTGGTGGTGTGTGGAAGAGAAACCAGCAGGAAATATCAAGACGGGAGAGGTATATGAGCCCGCCGGGCAGGGGCGCCACGGAACACACTCGGCGTGACGGGCTGGGGCCGGTGTCAGCCTGGGGTGGGTTTGCTGGCCAGGAGCGAGGGAGCCCTCTGACCTGCTGCTGCCCCAAGCCAGTGAGAAGGCTCAACCTCCTCAATGACCCAGCCACGCAGGGACTTAGGCGAGGCACCCTCAAGAGCCACAAAACTCCAGAGGCCACAGCGTGGTCTTCCTGACGAAATGCACACAAATTTTGCCACTGTAACCATTTTAAAGTGGGCAGGGCAGTGGGCTTAGTACAGTCACTAACTGCACACCCACATCGCCAACCAGGTCCGGATCATTCTCATCCCCTCTAAAGGAAGGAGACCTCGTCCCCACCAGCAGCCACTCCTAGCCCCCTCCACAGCCCCCAGCGGCCATGAATCCACTTTCCGTCTGTGGATTTGCCTTTCCCCGACATGACACATCAGTGGAGTCACATGCTGTGTGGTCTTCTGAGTCTCACTGAACATCATGTCCTCAGGGTTTATCCGCAAGTCTCAGAGCTCCATTCCTCTTCGTGACTGTGTAATATTCTATGGTAAGGATGAACCCCATCATTTTGTCCATTCACCCACCGGTAGATATGTAGGTTGCCTCCACCTTCTGGCTACTGTGAACAATGCCACTGTGAATACGGGTGCGCACCTTTTGGATGGCACACCGATTTTCTATTCTTCGGGGTCTGTGTTTAGGAGTGGAATGGGTGGGCCGTGTGGTAACGGGGTCTACTTTTCCAAGAACGCTCCATGCCATTTTTCAAGATGAGAGCATCACGGGTGACTGGTGTGGGGAGGAGGCAGAGAGGGGTGGCTGCTGTTTTATACAGGGTGACTGGGAAGCCCTGACAAACTGACAAACATATCAATCCCTAACTTGTACGCACCTAATAACAGAGCTTAAAATACAAAGGGTAAAGACTGATAGAACTGCAAGGAGAAAGAGTTTCCGCTGTCACAGTGGGAGGCTTCAACAACCCTCTTTTAACAACGGACAGACATACCAACCCCTAACTTATATGCACCTAATAACAGCTTAAAATATGAAAAGCAAAGACTGATAGAAGGACAAAGAAAGTCTCCATTGTTACCGGTGCAGACTTCAACAGTCTCCTCAGTGACTGACAGGTCAGTATAAGAAGAACAGCCCACTGGCATTGTCACACTCAGCGCTCTGCTTTGTAACTCAGTGGTCCTAAAAGTTGTGCGTGCAGATTCATGAAGGGTGTGTCTAAAATTCAGATGGGTGACACGCGTTGCTGATGCCTGAAGGTGAGGCACTCTAGCTTTCCTGGATTCCCCTCACACGATGCATCCTCAAGGCCACACACATGCCAATTTTGACCCCCTCTTCACGATCCCCGTAGCCACGAGCACACTGCAGGCAGACACCCGTGGCCACAATCCCCTCCCAGCCGCGCCTGCTCTGCCTCTGCATGGCCCCTGGCTAACAATCCGATGTGACGTGGTCCATTCCTGCCTCTACTTTTTTGACCCCCATCCATGTTGGCTCTTCCTTGGCGACTGCCTTCTTCCCGGTCCGTTGCCACACTACCCCAACCACAAGGACGTCTGCCTGGCACGCCCAGCCCCAGACCTGGCCCCTTTGCTGTTCCCACCTGCTTATACACAAACCCGGGTCTGTAAAAACACCCTTGTTGTTGTTAGGTGCCATCGAGTCAGTATCCGACTCACAGCGACCCTCATAGGGTTTTCAATGGCTGTTTCGGGATTGCCTTGGGAGTGGATTGCCAGGCCCTTCTCCCATTTTTGTGATGCTGGGAATTGAACTTGGGACCTCAGAGACTGCAGCGCAGCGCTCTACCAACTGAGCTAAATCCCAGCCCCAGAAACAGTGCCTTATGCCTGGTTCTAGGACCTGATCCCAGGAACCTCAGAGCTGCCAAATGGGCAAACGCTCAGCAGTGAGCTGGAGAATCTGACAGGACCTGAGGGACTCCTCAGGGGCCTGAGTGCCCTGACAGTGCCTGAGCACCCCCACCTCAGGGAGGACAAGACACCAGCCGCTGGACACAAAGCCGTCGGCCTGTGGAGCCACCTCCGTGTTGATTCTGATATGAGCTCTGGGGTGGAAGAGGTTGACAACCAGCACTCCACAGTCTCAGGAGCTGTGCCCTGATACATCATGGACAAAGAGACTCTTGTAGCCCAGGGTCAGAACAAGCAGAACCCAGTCTTACCTGATACTGTCACTTTACGTGGAGCAAAGAGCAACCTTTTCATTTATCTCTTTTAAAAAACAATTCTTTAAACAGATGCCATTTTGAATTCAGGGTGCTCTCAAGAAACGAACTTCCTGTTGGACCCAGGATCCTCACAGGGCAGAGCTGACACGTACCATTGTGAGGCAGCACCACGTGAAGCCAGCGACACCACCAGGCTTAGCGGAATAATGCAGTCCCAAGAACATAAAAAGATGGCCAGTTACCGTTGCTGTAAGAGAATGGGCGAGACTGGAAGTTGATGAACGGCAGAGATTTCCTTCTAATGGGCCAGGAAGCCCACAGCTGAGGGCGGGCAAAGTACAAGAATACGGAAGACAGGGGAACGGGGTGGACTCTGTGTTCTCAACAGGAACCCACTCTGGAGAGAACTCGCCCACTCCCAGGATGGCCCCATTCACCCGCTCTCACGGGCTCTCCACCGAACAACCCACTAATGTTCCCGCTCTCAACACTGTGGCGCTAAACATAACGTTTCCAACCCAGGAACTCTGGGCAGCACATTCGAACCAAACCACAGACCAAAAGAAGAAAAAAAAAAAGCAAGCATGAAAATTTTGAGTTCATTGGAAAAGGATTTTATTTCACCATAAAAATGCAAACTGGAATAAACACCATCTTCCCTAGCGCGAACGTGAACAGCTATTTTTAAGTAATCTCTGAGCTTCACTTTTCGAGGAGCAAATGATTATAAAATTTAACAAGTTTGCAGCCTGAAATCTGTTGGAAACATTCCGAGTAAAAATAATTTAGCAAAACGGCTTCTTAAAAAAACCACACACACCGAACTTTTTTAGAAACCAAAGCGCTTGGCCAACCTCTCTTCCGCTTCCTCATACGAGGTTGTAGAAACAGAGCGAATGTTCTCAAGCGGAGGCGCACCGGACCGCCCGCAGCCGCTCGCTGAGGGCCGACATCCAAGAAGGCACCTTCGAGTGTCCACCTTCCGGGGACCGCACCTTCTCCTCCTGTGGCCAAGGGCGGCCGGCCACTGTCCGCTGGGCACCTTCCCCGAGCTGCACTTCCAGATCAGGTGAAATCAGGAGACAAGCGGATAACAAAGGCCCGGCAGGGCGACGAGGGTCTTGTGTGCGCCCACTGCAGAGATGCGGAGATGGAGGCCCGTGCCTGCCCGGCGGCCTCCCTGGCTGGACGGAGCCCCGTGCGGCGCGCGCTCCGCTCTGCGCGGGCTGGACAGCGGGTCTGTGCGGTTTTTCTGATTCAAAGGCCAGGCCGGATTAAAGCTATCGATCAGCGTTCGACGTCAACTAAAGCTCACGTGTGGAACTAGGGCCGGGGGCGCCGTGGTGAGGGGGAGGATGGAGGGCCAGTGCTGTCCGCCTGGAGGCCGGGGTTCCCCGAGCCGGGGGGGGGGCCGCAGAGGAGACTCAGCTTCACGGGGGCGGTGGAGAGCGAGGACGCCACTCATTACCTGTTCCAGGCGCCCCCGCGGTGCCCGCTGGCCGAGCGCGAGCGCGACCTCCCGCTGCGGCGGCGGTGGCGGCTGTGCTTGCGGCCCGTGCTGGCCCCACGCTCGCGGCTGCGCTCCCGCCGGCCGCGCCGGCCTCTGCTGCGGGATCGGGAGCGTGAGCGCCGGGGGCTGCCGTCCTTGTCCTTGTGCGCGCGCTTCTTGTGCGGCCTCCGCTCCCGGCGCGGCGGCCTCGCGTCCTCGCGGCTGCCCGCGCGCCGGGCCCGGCTGCGGCCCCGCGCACGCCGCTCACGCTCTGGGTCCTCGGGGCTCCCCTGGCGGCTGCCATCGCGGCTGCCCTCGCGGCCGGGGCCCGGGCTGGGCTCGCGGTTGCACTTGTCGTGCTCCGAGTGCGCGTCCTTCTTGGGCGCGCCGGGGTCGCAGGCGGGGCCGCCCTTGGGCTGCTGCGCATTGTCGGGGATGCAGGCGAGGACCCCGCCCGGGCAGCGCTTCTCGGGCGCCGAGGCGCGGGGCGGGCTGTCGGCGCCCCGGGCCGCCTCCTCCGCGCCGGCCGCCGTGCCGTTCACGCTCCCGGGCGCGCAGGCGGCCTCGGCCTCAGCGTCTGCGGGGGCGCTGGGCGGCGGCGGCCCGGGGCGCGGGTGCGCGCAGCCCGCGGAGGCGGACACCGAGTGCAGCATGTCCAGCACGGGCTGCAGCAGCGCGGCGCGCGAGGCGCCCAGCTCGACGGGGCGCGCGCGGCCGTCGTCGGGCCGCTTGCTGAGCAGCAGGCTGAGCAGGCGCTCGCGCAGCTGGCGCTCCTTCCGCTGCAGGCCCAGCGCGCGCTCCTTCTCCTCCTCCACGCGCCGCAGCTCGGCCTCCTGCAGGCGCCGCCGCTCCTCGCGCTGCTGCAGCCGCAGCCTCTCCTCGCGCTGCTCCAGCGCCTGCAGCTTCACAGCCTGCGGAGGGAAGGGGGGGACGCGCGTCAGGCGGCGCCCGGCCCCGGGGAGCCCGGCCCGGCGGGTCGGCGTCTTCAACAGTCCCCGTGCTGGCGCTGCGCTGCCCGGGCTCGGCCGCGCTCCTCGCGGGACCTTAGCGCAGCTGGAGTTAGAAACAGGTTACGGGGCCGCAGCCGGCGCGGGCGAGGAGCGCAGGCGGAGCCGGCCAGGCCGCTCCCAGGGAGCCAAGAGGCGGCCGGGGCCTGTGCGCTCGCAGACCACCGAGCACGACTGGGGACCGCCCGGAGCCGGGCAGCCCAGGCACCCCCTGCGCCCTCTCCCCGCTGACCCGGCTCCCCCACGCTCAGGGCCAGCGCGCACCCGGGGCACCGAGGCCCCGCAGTGTGGAGGCGGCCCCAGCCCGGCTCCCCGCCCCAGGACCGCCGGGGCGCGCGGGGTTTCCCGGGGAGGCGCGCGGGGCGGGCCCGCCGTACCTCGGCGCGGCTGAGCAGCTCGGCGACCAGGCGGATGGACTGCAGGTTGCGCTGCGCCAGCAGCAGCCTGCGCTCCTCCAGCCGGATCTTCCCCTGCAGCCGCCGCTGCTCCTCCGCCTGCAGCTTCTCCAGCCGCTTCTGGCTGCGCCGCAGCTCGCGGTCGCGCTGCTTCTGCTCGCGCTTGCGCAGCTTCGCCTCGCGCTTCCGCTCGCGCTCCTGCGCCTCCAGCTCCTTCTGCTTCCTGCACCGGG
This sequence comes from Pedetes capensis, assembly GCA_007922755.1. NCBI lineage: Eukaryota > Metazoa > Chordata > Mammalia > Rodentia > Pedetidae > Pedetes > Pedetes capensis. The sequence goes on from VMDO01024520.1 coordinate 24,883, forward strand.
CACAGGGGGCCTGGGTGAGGCTGTGCGACGGGGGCGGCAGCCGGGCCGTCCTCGTCCTCGGGAAGGCGTGGGGGCTCGCGACAGCCAAGACTCAGAATCAGCCCAGGTGCCCAGCCGCGGATAAACAAAGGAAACGCAACATGGGCACACACTGGAATATTACGCAGCCAGAAAGAAGATGATCGTGTCGCTTGCAGGAAAATGGATGACACTGGAGGGCATCAAGTCAAATGAGCCAGACTCAGAAAGACGAGCTCACTTTCCTATGTGGGATGCAGACTTAAAAACCAGATTAGACAGGAAAGCAGAGAGAGGACTGTGTGGGTGTGAGCGGGAGCCAGGGGAGCAGAAAAGCCTGGGTCATGGTGGGTGTGTGACTGCGGGCTAAGTCCAACGTGTTGCACGAAGGAGACTCAGTATTCTGTCAGCTGCAAAAACATGTCGTGAGGTGTCAGAAATGGCTACTAACTGAGCTCGCTCTCCTTAAAATCTGTCCCAGCACCAGGGGTTGAAGCCAGGGCCTCGCCCACGCCAGGCCAGTGATGGCCGGCTGAGCTGCACACTGGCCCCTCCTGTGTTTTCTATCTTCTGGGAGGTCTCACTGAGACACGCCGCCCTCCTGCCTCCGTGCGCCACGTCACTGGGCTGAGCAACAGGCGCCCCACGTCCCGCCTCACCCAGCTCTCCATCCCAAAGTCAGACGGCTGGAGCAGACGGACCGCAGACGTCTGACAGGACACGTTCACCACCTTTCAGGGCAGCGTCCGTCAAGGCGGGAAGCCAGGACCCGGGGTCCCACCACACCAGACGCCCCCACCCCATGGGAAAGCAGGCTGGAGACAGGAGAAGGCTCCAGGACGACCCTGGCCCGGAGTTCTCAGGCCCCACCCACGGGGTCAGGTGGCGCAGAGGGAGAGGAAGCGGGACGCGGAAGGGCACGGGTGGCCGGGGCGCCCGTGTGGTCATCAGCCAAGACAAGGGAGGCACCGAGACAGAGGCCCTCGTAGCCAGCCCCGGGCGGGCAGGGCAGACCTGTGCGCGTGCCGCCAAGTCCGCACCTGGACTGGGGGTGGCAGCAGAGGGCGGCACCTGCCCGGAACGCCGGCAGAGGCAGATCATGGCGCTGGATGAAGAGGACCAGGGGGCAGCACCCCAGAGAACCTCGGGGAGGCAAAGGCAGGGCGACAAACAGGCAGCGACCGTGGCCCAGGGCCCAGACTGTGGGAGGGCGAGGCGGAGCCCAGGGACGCCCGGGAGGCCTGGGGGCCGAGGGAACCGGCTGTGTCCTGACCGTGCAGGGCGTGTGTGGCTTTGCAGAACTGACCATACGTCATCACCCGCTACCCCGCAACTGCCCGAGAGCGGGGTGAGCCGAGGGCTGGGTGGGCACACCCCAGGCGGGGGCCTGGACTTCACCCCGGGGCAGCTCCTCCAAAGGCCACGGGGGGGGGGGGCATCGGGGCACCTTGCCCACTCCCAGACGCCCGGCCAGGCCCGGAATGGAGGGTGGCTGCCTCTGCCCACCAGGGTCTGCCCTGGGCACTCTTTCCGCCAGGGCCAATGGCCTCCTGCCAGCCTGGGGGACCTCGGGGGACCACAGTGAGAGTGACTTTTCCCCCAACACATCTTAGCAGCTCACAGGACTCGGACCCTGCTCTGGCAGGGGTGGCGCTGGCCAGAGAGAACTCGAGGTGCCCGGGCGCCCCCGCCCTCCGCAGAGTCCAAGTGGCAGCCACCGAGGCGAGGTCCCAGACACGCCCCTGTCCCGGTCCAGCTCTGGCTGGAGATGCCGCAAGGAGGCCCTGTGTGGTGTGGAGGTGGAGGGTGGGGGCGTCTGCAGGGCAGGCAGACGGCGCCCAAAAGACCCGCAGAGGGGACACCAGCCCCACAGGGGCGGCCCAGGAACAGAGCCCCAGCGGCAACACAGTGTCGGCCGGGGGTCTAAGCTCTCCCAAGACTCCCTGGGGCCTAACACAGCCCTGGATCTGGAGGAGGGCGGCACAGGCCACCTGGGAATACGGCGGCTCCAGGGCTGCTCTCATGGCCACCCTCAGCCACCCCCTCCCTCCACGTGGCAGCCTCGGCCCATGGGGTCACAGCTCAGCTCCGTCCCACCCCCTGGGGACCTTGCTTTCTGGCCAGAAAGAATGGCCTGTGCTGAGAGGCCAGGGCGCCTGCCAGGTCCCCACACCCGCTCCTCCTAACGAGGACAAGGATCCAGGGTCTCCCTTCAGAGCCGCCTGGGGGAACCCCCAACATGCACGCATGCAGAGGCCGGGCCAGGCTGTGCCTCCAAGAACAAGGCGCGGTCCGCTCGCTGCCCGGCGTCCACAGCACCAAGCCTCTGCCCCACGGCCTCCTGGCTCTGCCTGAGCGCCTGCTGGACCCGGGCACTTCCAGTTCCACATGGGATCCAAACCGCTTCCGCCCAAGAGGGGCACCACACACACAGGCCACACTGCTGTCTGCCACGGCTCCTGCGGGCCGGGGGCCCCCACGCGACCACGCGCTGCCTCACCACGCCTGTGCGCTGACTACAAGGCTCCTATGCTCGCATCCACAGCCACTAGCTTAACCCCCACGCCTGTGCGCTGATTGCAAGGCTCCGCGTGCGCGTCCACGGCCCCCCAATTCTTCACAGCGCCCGTCTGCTCCCACTGGGCTCCAGCGCTCGCGTCCACGGCCCCCTGGCTCTCTCCCCTTTGGGGACGCAGTGCAGAGCTACCTTGGGAACGGCACACAGAGGCCAGGCATGGTGACTGCGACCCCAGCTCTCGGGAGGTGGAGGCAGGGGATCGCAAACTCGAGGCCACCCAGGGCTCTAACAAGACAGAAGAACAAGAAGACACAGGACACTCAAACCAAAGCAAAGCAAAGCACTGCACAGGACGGGTGGCGCTCAGGGCGGGGACCGCGGCCTCGGAACTCAGTGACCCACGGAAGCAGACCGAGGAGGCAGGGCAGGCGGACTCAGCCCGAGCGGACAGAGTTCAAAGGGCTGCTGGGAGGAAGGCCGCGCTGCCCGTGGGGCTCAGGGGACGCCGCGCCCAGAACGTGTAGGGCCTGCCTCCGTCCCCAGCACCCCAACAAGGGACCCCACAGGAACAAGCCTGGCCGGTTCACACGGCCGGGTCCCAGCGCGCAACAGGCAATGCAGAACGCAATGTGTCAGACACCCACAGGACACAGAGGAGCACAAGGCCGCGGGGACTTGGGGTGAGCTCTCAGGATGTGTTCCATCGGCACAGACGGACAGACGGACAAGGTCTGGGCTGCGATCCCAGGACTCAGGAGGCCGAGGCAGCACCATAGGTTCAAGGCCAGGGGCAGCCCGAGTGACCCAGCAAGACCGTGTCTCCAACGCAAAAAATAAAAAGAGGGGCCGAGGGGGCAGCTAGGGGGGAGCACCTGCCTGGCACGCGAGGCTCTGAGTTCAACCCCCAGGGCTGCCATAAATAAACAAGCAAACAAGGGCCGGGGTGCAGCTCAGGGATGCAGCACCTGCCCAGCATGCATGAGGCACTGAGTTCATTCCCCGCATAATACAAAGAAAAAAAACTCACGACATAAAATAAGAAAAATGTTGAGTTTGACCGTAACCCGTGAACAGCACTGGCAAACGCAAGCTCCTGCATTCAAGGCCTCTGTACTGCAACTGGGTGCCGAGTTTGGCTGGTTTTGCTGACACGGCCAACCCTGCCGTGAACAGTGTCAACCTCAACCCATCCCCACAGGCCCGGAGCTCGGGCTCAGGGGCAGCGGAGGACGGGCGCGTCCCCCTCGCCTGGGCGAGGCAGGAGGGCCGGGGACCATCTGATGCAGTGCGGCTCAGGCGCACGCGCCCTCCCGCCCACAGGCCGCACCTCTCCTCGGCGCGCTGCCGCTCCTCGGCCTCCTTCTCCCTGCGCTTCTGCTCCTCCCGCTGCTGCTCCAGCTCCTGCAGCTTCTGCCGCTCCAGCTGCCGCTTCTTGATGGAGGCGTCGCTCAGGTGTTTGGTGGAGTCGAAGGACACCTGGCGGGACAGGCCGCGGTCAGGGTCGGCAACATGTCTCACAGGCCGTCCACACACTCGCACACACACGCACGCACATGCACGGCAGCGCCCGCCTCATGCACAGACACACACACAGGCCAAGTGGCCGCAGACACCCCGGCCACTGGCGACCGTCATATTAGCGAGATGCTGACCCAGGCGGGGCGGCCCAGGAGTCCGAGGACCAGCGCGAAGCCAGTGCGCCACACACCCTGGGAGCTGGCAACCCAGGAAGGAAGCCACCCCGTCTTCCTGGGAAAAGCTACCAATGAAATAAAGCGTTTGCCTTTTCCCGCCAGGCCCCTACCTGCCCTCAGC
>VMDO01024521.1:0-29592 GCA_007922755.1 Pedetes capensis
TCATTTTCAGAAATTATGTAATTTCTGTTTGAATTTTTCCTTTCACTCACAATTTGTTTAATAAGACATTTCATAAATTTTCCAAGGAATACTGCAGTAATAGCTACTTTTGAGTAGTAATAGCTTTGTTATACCTATTGCTAAGAAAACAGGGTAAGTGTATAAGACTCTAATGCACAGATATACTCTATACATTGGTAGGGCATTTGGTAATCAAAAACATGTAGGTTTCACAATGAACAGGAAAGAAGAAGAAAGTTTCTCTTCTAAATTACGAAGACAGTTTAGTAACATAGGTGCCTTGGGGAAAGTGTTGATAAATAAAAGACTTGGGATAGTCCTATGGCTTTCAAGAAAGCAAATAATAAAGATGTTATAAGGAGGAGCCAGTGGAGAGGTGGGGCTGGCTCAAGAGGAATACAGAGATGATTTCACTGAAACAGAGCTGAAGGAAAATATCCTCAGTCATTTTATAGATTTACTGTATGTTACGGAATATTGGAAAGCTGTGAGTTTAAATACAGAATCGGAAGCTTCCAAGCCTTTGAATGTTTGCCCTAGAGAAGGAATATGGTGTCAAGTTTTGTGATATAAATTTGTTTTGCCTAATTAGGACACATAGGAATACTTAAGGTCTATATGCATTTTGCCCAAGTAAAGTTTGACATCATATGATATGGTCTGTTGATTACATTTCTCAAGATAACATTGTGGTAAGAGAGCTTGTGTTTTATAAAAATCTCAGGAGTAATGGTGAGGGAGAATATGCCATCCAGCAATATTTTACAAAACTAATTACTTGAGGGAATTCAGGTAAATTTGTGCAGATCGACGTACTATACAGGTAATAAGATCTTATAAAAGATCAAGTATTCTAAGTATTCCAATTGTTGCTGTTAGGTGCCATCAAGTTGGGGCCGACTCATAGCAGCCTTCATAGAGTTTTTAATGTCTGATTGTTTCAGGATTATTTCAGTAGTAGATTATCACCTCCTCCTCCAATTTTTGCAGTGCTGAGGATTGAACCTGGGTCCTCAGAAAGTGCAGAGCAGCACTCTACCAACTGAACTAAATTCCAGGTTGTATTCTAATTACCAAGCTACTATTATAATGCGTTTGTTGTTGTTGTTAGGTGCCCTCAACTCAGTATCTGACTCATATCGACCCTGCATACAACAGGCAAAACACTATTGTCAGGGCTTCTCTGCTGTTCATAGGGTTTTCAATGGTGGATTGATTTTTTGGGGAGTGGGTTGCCAGGTCTGTCTCCCCAATTATAATGCATTGTGATTTTAAATTCCTCTCCTTATTTTATGTAGCATTTAGTTTTTATTGGAAAGCCAAATAAAAGAGATAAGAATTTGTCATCTATTTTTAGTTTTATTTTTAGATTATTCTTAAGTCATCTTGGGTGGCTGGCACTTCCTATTTCAAATACTATCAGAAGCAACTTTTATTTGTTTAAAAATTAAACTACAATGAATGCCTATTCACCTTTGGATTTTTAAACTATTATGTTGATGGCATCTGAATGAGTTAGTAGATGCTTCAAGTATGCCCTATGTTATATGTAACTCCTATTTTGCTGAATTTTCTTTCTATACCTAAGGGCATTCAGTGTTCATCATTTATTACATGATTCTTACAGTATTTATTAAATATTTCTCAGAGACTTTGCAGAAAATTGTAAGCATTCACAGAAATCACATATTCTTGGGTTCTGTTGTGATTCTGTTGTTACATCTCAAACAAAAAGGGAAGGCCACACAAATCTAAAGTGCCCAAAATAAATACTATATTCTGTACTTATGAGAAGATCCTGTTCTACAAAGTTGGCCAGGGAACAAATACTATGGCAAGAGTAAAGAGAAAAGATGAAAGCAGAAGCTACTCCTAGGAGTGCCTGCTGTGTATGTGTGTCAGGGAGAAGTGCACTGCCGGTACTTTTATTTTAAACAGTATCTGCTAAAATAGTTAACCTAATTGATTCACTTGGTGAAATATCAAGTTTTCTATAGTAATAAAGGATGGAGGAGTGAACTAATGGAAGGAAACATTTTAATTTATTTGAAAAATAACTTATAGTGCTCACTGTTGATTCTTTTATACAACAGAAAATTCCTACCCTATTTTATTTTTCAGGTAAGCAGAGACCACATCTGTATTATTCTTGTGGACTAACGAGGCCTAACCCTCCTTAGCTTCAGAGATCTAATGATATTGGATACCAAGGTAGCACTGCTGTTGACACAGTCTATAATGGAATCTGAAAATGCATACCCTTGCTTTTCCACTGACGTTGATGAGGGTGGTTGTTTGACCCAGCTATGGCTGTCCTTGTATAGGAGAGGTTTGCTTAGGGAGTTAGCTTATGGAAATTATCTTTCTCCCTGATAAAAATAGATGTGGGGAGAATTCCCACACAACTCTGGCTTTTCTTGCCCCATACCCACCATCACTCTTCTCTGCCTTCATGGAGGCCAGTGAGTATATAGTACCTGGAATGGCTACAGACATCTTGCAGCTAGGCGGAATGCCAGGCACACAGAGGATGGCAGAAAGAAACCCAGCTGGCAAGTCTAGATCCTTAATGTTGACAAGTCACTGAATCAACTTGAAGACCACCTAGCTCTAGCCTTCTATTTCTCAAATCACTTTTAGTTATACATTTTATTTCAGGCAACCCAGCACATTTAATTGAGTATCCAATTTTTCACATTCAAAACACTGAATTGGCAAAGGAAATAATGTGGTTAGAGTCCACCATTTTGTTAGCTGGCTGATCTGTAGAGTTACATTGCTCCTTTTTGTCATTCTGAGATCCATGCAGTTCTCTGTAATTATTGTAATTTCAGAACACTATTCTTAATACCCTTTCTCCATTGCATCTTTCACACCTAGTAAAACAATAATAACAACACCTAGAACACCTGTAGCCATGTCTGTTTTGTATTTTTCCCCATGATCTCTCCTCTTTTGTCATCTCTCCCACCAACCAACATGAAGCCCTCTGCTGGATCCAGAGGTGTGCTCTGTCTAAACACCATGCTGCTGGTACCCAGTGTGATTTCTCTACTTACCACCTTACAATATGTTCTTTGTATCTGTTTAGGCAACATGCAGTTTAATTTTATTGCTATTTTAATATATACACAGGACCTTTTCTGATCTAGGTTCCCAGATAGGTGGGATCATGTGTGTTTTCAGTAACTGATATCTCATTTATAAAATATCACACATCCCAGATTAAATCAAACAACTGATATAACAGTACAGTGTAACCACATACAACAGACTAAACAGATGGAGTAGGATATATGTTTAGAACTTTCCCATGAAATTGGGGTATACAGTTGTATGATTTATATATAGGGTCCTACAAAGATCTACTTAATTACTAGCTCACTAATCACAAATTATTTGTTGACTATTCATTCTTTTTTCTAGTAGAAAATACTTATTAAAACTAAAAATCAATGTATGTTTATATAGAAAAGTTGGACACTTCAGACAAAGACGAATAAGCAAAAATAACTCAAGTCCTCAAATTCCAAAACAACGTTGGTGTTCTACTTACCAGGTAGGACTGGGTTTTTTCTCAATTGGTAGAGTGCTGCTTCATACTCTCTGAGGACCCAGGTTTGATTCCCAGCACCACAAAAATGGGAGAAGGATGTGGCAATCCACTCCCAAAGCAATCCCCAAACAATCAGCCATTGAAAACGCTATGAGGGTTGCTATGAGTCGGACCCGACTTGATGGCACCCAACAACAACATTTACCAATAATTTTCTCTGCATAGGTTTTTGTGGGAATTTCTGTCTATTTGTTTGCAGTTATTGGCCAGACAACTGAGACCAAAGGAGGAACAGAAGGAGAACTGTGTGAATATGTTCCTTCTAGTCATGGAATAATAATTGCAATTTTGATTGCTTATTATGTTCATTTTGATGTCCTCTAGTTCTCAAAATAATGTAATTATAAAGCAATGTTATTATTCATATTTTAAAGATGAGTGCCTAGTTCAGAGAAATTAAATAATTTGCCTAAGGCAGAACAGGTGGAACTGGAGTCTCTGTCTGGACTTCAAAGCAGATGTTCTACACTGAGAAAGAAATCAGGAAAACAATCACATTTACAATAGCTTCAGAAAGAGTAAAATATCTAACAATAAACCTAACCAAGAAAGTGAAAGTCCTCTACAATGACAACTTTAAAACAATGAAGAAAGAAATTGAAGAAGACACTACAAGATGGAAAGACTTCTCATATTCATAAATTAGCAGAGTTAATATTGTAAAAATGACTATTTTACTAAAAGTGATATACAGATTCAGTGCACTCCTCATCAAAATTCCAATTACCTTCTAAAATTCAAAGGCAATAACAAAATTCAAATAGAAGCACAAAGGAGCCTGAATAAACAAAATAATCCTCAGCAGAAAGAATAATGCTGGAGGTATCATGCTTGGTTTCAAATTATACTAAAGAACTGTAGTAACAAAAATGTCATGGTACTGGTTAAATCAATCAAGCTACTATCTTTCTATATGACATACAAGCAGAAGGGGTTCAGTGGGGAGGAAGAGTACCAGAAAGAGGGGGGAGGTAGGACATGAGAGGATAATGGGGGTGAATATAAGCAATATACAATGATATGCATGTATGGAAATGTCACAATAAAACCATCACTTTATATGCTAAGTATAAAGTTTATAGTTGATTGGTGAGAGGTTTAAGGATTAGCATATAGTGTTAACGAATGGATGTTGTAGAATATGCAGTAATTGTGGCAATTTTAATAATTTTCTACAGGTACAATGTTGCTTTGAAAACATATTTAAGTCAGGCATGGTGATGCACACCTGTAATCCCAATGACTCCGGAGGTGGAGACCGGAGGATTGCAGGTTTGAGGCCAGAGGCAACCTGCATAACCTAGACCCTGTCTCAAAAGATAAAAAGGAGTGCTGAGGGTACCACTGAGTGGTAAAGTACCCTGGCTCCAATCTTCCAGTATTGCAAAAAACAAAAACAAAAACAAACACACCAGAAAAACAAAAACCATATTTAGGCTGAAAATCAGTTAAACTACCACCAATTGATTGTTAATTGCTTGCTATAATAAGGCTATACTTATATACTATCTTAAAATATATAAAAAGCAGATGTTCCTTTTTCTTTTATGCTTTCACTCATTCCTAAATAAGATAATAGGGACGGGAGTTTGATTCCAATCCTTTTATATTTTTAAATGAGAAGACTATCAAGTAGAAAGCTTTGGAAATTAGTCCTGTAGCTTGCTCTTTGGGAGTTCTTGTTAGACTTTATTTGCTGGTGTTAAGCTTTTTTCTACCTTGTTTCTCCAGTGGCACCAGACAAATCACTCTAAATGGTGAGAACCAAGAATCTTTAGGATTTTAAGAGTTTTGAGGCACTCCTAGACAAAAGACAGACTTTGATTTATCCCGGCCGGGTGCCATTCCTAAAAGCAAGGCCAAATTCTGCACTCTGTTCACATTTTAAACAGGGTGAACTGTTCAAGATAGAGCAAATTGGGAAGATTCTAAACCTTCAGGGGTGTCTAAACTTTTGACTTCCCTGGATCACAAGTGTAGAGGAATTGTCTTGGCCCGCCCATTCATTATATAATATAGTTAGTGCTTATACATAACAAGGGGGGTCATGAAGACGATAAAGACTAAAAAGAAACACATGATGTTAAAAGATTTTGTGGGGTTGCATGTGACCCACAGCCGTGGCTTGGACGTGCTTGTTTCTAGAGCCTGAAGTTGACACAGGACAGCCCAAATTAGTGCATTGAGTGTGTTTACTTTCTTAAGCCTGAATTGTGGTCAAAAGTGGACACAGCTGTCCTTTCTCAAGAAGATTGCACACGCAGACTGAGTGTTTGGATTTCAGCTCATTGTTTAATAGTTCTAGAATTCAAACGGTCATCTTGAGGCAGGAAGGTTAGCACTCCATTAAGAGGAATGGAGAAAGTTCACACCTCTCACTTTTCCTTTATTTCTTTGCTGTTCTTTCCATTTGCCTGCAGAGTCAGCAAACCTAAAGCACATTCATGACACAGTCTGTTTTTATACCCACTAGGCTGAAAAGTTGATTTACCGAAGAACGAGGATTTTCCAGGAAAAGAAAAAAATCCACAGAGGGTTTTAAAATCTGCGAAATACGATGGGATTATCAGAGGAATAAAAAATCTTATGCTAGATCTTTTGGTTCTTAAATCAATCCCCAAAGAGGATTTAAAGCTCACATGCTTGTTGGATCATTATTCTGAATCTCCTTATAAATGTCCTTCATATAATATGTTAAATTAAGAGGGAGAGCTGAAACTAGCACCATTAAGGTGAAGCACTAGGCTGGTGAATTTTTTGTTCTATTAGCTTTTACAAATGTTGATTCAAAGGTATTGGAAGGAACTTAACATTTACTGAGTGCCTACTATACAAAGGTACTATGCTAGACACCATGAGAGATCATGGTTCAGTCCCTTCCCTTTGATGAAGTAAAACATGTATTATTTCCTCTATTACTCTGAGAAGAGTTATAATAGAGATTCATGCAACAGGACCACAGAGGAAGGAAGGAGTTCATTCTAACTGGAGCATTTAGAAAAGATCCTTGACGGTGAAATTCAAAACCAGTTTTGGGAATCTGAAAGGGAAAAGATAATTGAGTGGGGAGCTCTTTTAACAAAGGGATTAAGATAAACCAGAATATGTAGGACTGAGAGCAGAGAGCTTGGAACTACAGTGAGTTACCTGTAGTGGGTATAGTAGAGACCCTAGGTGTTCCCCAATCCCATCTTCTGTTCCTGAGGGTTCAGAAGGACAACATTCCCTAGCCTGCCTGGGGGTTAAGTGGGGTTATATGGCTGCCTGCTGGCAAATGGATGGAGGTAGAGAGACATGGCTTTTCTCCTAAGTTTCTCTCCTCACTTGCCTGGCTGGCTGAATGCAGAGGATCTTGCAAACACCTCCGAGGAAGCCCTCACAGGATTGTGGTCCCATAAAATGGATGGAGCCAGAATGCTGGAATCAAACAGAAGGCTACCAATGAAACATCTGACTGGATTGTGAAGGTAACAAGAATAATCATGTTAAGCCACTGAGATGTGTTGGTGTAGCCGTGGAGATGGTAAGGCTGCAAAGGCAGGTCTAAGATCTATGAAATCCCCTGAAGCAAGTCATTTGCAAGAATTACAGTAGTAAATCAACTTAAATCGTAATAAGGTTTGAATTTAATATACTCCAGCACTGGGATGAAGGTAGGACTCATTCCTTCCAGTGTAGACCTCTGTAGGAGCCATTGGCAGGAGGGGTTTGTTTTATGTTGACAACTTAACCTGGGGTTCTAAGTAGTGGTGGGAGGGTTTACTTCACCACAAAGGGTAGTTGGGCATTTCAGAGCTTATGGGAAAAGGAATGGAATTGATGTGTTCTGAGGGTGAATCTACTATTTAAAAATACCTTTTATGGCTTTTTAAATTATAAGACTAATACACACTACTTGTAGAAAGTTTGGAAAATATTAAAATGTCAATGAATAAAATTTTAATCATTTATAATTTTATGATGTTTTGGTGTATTTCATTCTGGACCTTTTCTTAGTCTCTCTACATGTAACATCACATACCTATAGTACATATATATCATGGAAGTATCCTAATTGTTGTTATTGTTGTTAGGTGCTGTGGAGTTGGTATCCGACTCATAGCAACCCTATGTACAACAGGCGAAGCACTATTGTCAGTGATTCTCTGCTATTCATAGGGTTTTCAATGGCAGATTAATTTTTGGGAGTGGATTACCGGGTCCTTCTCTCAAGCCTACAGTATCTGTTGTTCATAGGCAGTCTCCCATCCAAGTACTAACCAGGCCCAACCCTGCTTAGCTTCCTGAGATCTGACAGGATGGGACACCACAGTGCTACGGCTGCAGGCATCCTAATTATACTATATATAAAATCAGGTTTTTGTTACTAAATTTCTTTAGGAATTTGATTTTGAGTAGTTGTGTAATTTTTTCATTACATTAATATAATTCAACTTTTAGCTTTTCCCATAAAGATAGATACAATTATTTCTGGGAGGTTTTATGGTTGTTTTAGTGAGAATGGATATCATTCTTCATAAATATTTGCTTGGGATTTTGATTAATTTTGGGCTAGATTCCTAAAAGTATAGTTTGTAGTTGAAAGGTCTATATAATTTTAAAGGATCTTGATGAGTGTAGAGAAATAGCTTTCCAGAAAGTCACAGCTGCTTTGCCCCCAACAGATGAGATTACCTGTTTTATAAGACTTTCATGTATATCGAATAGTAGCATTTAAAATTTCTCAACCATTTGTTATAGTATTCTCTATAAGTCTGAGACTCAAGGACAATAAATCCATTATTATAAATTTGGTAACCTATTTTCAGTTGGTAAAGTGGCTATCTCCTGCTGCAGTGGGTATAAATATTTCATTTTAAGGAACTATAGGTATCCTGTGATCATAGTATGGTACAAATAGTTTGAGCTACACTGTGAACAAACCACCCCTAAATCTCAGTAGGTTGATGCAACAGAATTTTATTTCATGCTCAGGCTATGGATATTGCAAATCATTTGTAAGTAATTCACCCATTCTTAATGCTCTAACCTTGAAAAGAGAACATAGTAAACCATGTATGTGTTCTTTTTTTTTTCACCTGGAAGGGACACATGTCACTCTGCTTATATTTCCTTGGTCAAAGCAAGACATGTGGCCTCACTGACTAGAAGGGTATGAGAAAGGTCAATGCTACAGTATGACTGGGAGGAGACCAGAGAATATTTAGTAGATAGGATTAATGACTATCATATCCTATTGGCCATTGTTGTTGTTGTTGGGTGGATCCAGATGAGTCTGACTCATAGCAACCCTGTGTACAACAGATCAAAACACTCCCCAATTCTGTGCTAGGGACACAATCTTATTTATGTTAAAGGGGAAAGGAGCTGTGGCCATAGTTAACCTTCTCTGTAGTTACTCTTGGAAATGTCCTTTGGCACTATCTTGTCTTCTAAGATAGGGGTCAATAAATTTTGACCTGTGGGCCAAATGTGGCCTACTACTACTTTTTGTATGGTCTGCTAGCTGAGAACATTTTTTCTTTTACATTTTTAAATGGCTTGGAAGAAAAAGAAAACATATTGTTTAACATATGATAGATAATTATGTCTACAGCCATACCACCCTGGCATCCGATCTCATCTAATCTCAGAAGCCAAGCAGGCTCAGGTTTAGTTAATCCTTGGATGGGAGACTGCCTGGGAATATTAGGTGCTGTAGGCTAGGGAGAAGGATTTGACAGCCCACTCTCAAAACAGCCATGGAAAACCCTATGAATAACAGAGAAGCACTGATATTGTGCTGATCATGGCACAGTGTTGAGGAGTGTTTCACTCTGTTGTTTGGTCCAACTGATAGCGACCCTATGTACAACAGAATGTAACTCTGTGACACTGTGCCGGGCATGTGATCATTTTTTTTATATTTAAATCCATTGTTTCAGATGCTGTCAATAAATCTAGTTGAGAGTCTTACTTTTTTGTTGTTATTGTTGTTTGCCTGCCACTCTTCCAAACATGATGTCCTTTTCTAGGGATTGACCCAACCTGACAACATATCCAGAATATGTAACATGCAGTCTAGCCATCCCTGCTTCCAAGGAACACTCTGGTTGCACTTCTTCTAGGACAGATCTATTAGTTATTTTGGCAGTCCATGGTATATTCAAGATTTGTCTCCAGCACCATAATTTAAAAGCATCAGTTCTTCTCCTGTCTCCCTTATTCAATGTCCAGCTATCACAAGCATATAATGAGACTGAAAATACCATGCCATGAGTCAGGTGCACCTTTGTCTTCAATGTGACAGCCTTACTTTCAACATTTTAAAGACGTATTTTACAACAGCTTTTCCCAATGCAATGTCTTTTGATTTCTCAAGTGCTGCTTCTGTGAGTGTTGATTGTAGAAACAAGTAAAGCAAAATCTTGGGCAACTTCAATCTTTTCTCAATCATGAAGTTGCTCACTAACCCAATTCAAGTTAGTTACTTACTAACCCAAAAAAGGATTTTTGTCTTGTTGATGTTGAGGTGCAATCCATAATGAAGACTGTGTTCCTTGATCTTCATCAGTAAATGTTTCAAATCCTCTTCAATTTCAGTGAGTGAAGATGTGTCATCTGCATAATGCAGGTTTTTAATGAGCATTCCTGTAATCCTCATGCCATGTTCTTCTTCATAAAGTGTAGCTTCTCAGATTATTTGCTCAGCATTGAGATTGAAGAGGTATAGTCAAAGAATATAGCCCTGACACATGCCTTTCCTGACTTTGAACAATCCAGTGTTTCCTTTTTCTATTCAAATGAATATATCCTGGTCTATGTTCAGATTCCACATGGTACAGACTACAGGTAAGTGCTCTGGTATTCCCATTCTTTGCAATGTTATCCATAATTTGTTATGATCCACACAGTCAAATTAATTTGTTATGATCCACACAGTCAAATGCCTTTGCACAGTCAATAAAACATAGATAGACATTGTTCTGGTATTCTCTGCTTTCAATTAATATCCATCTGACATCAGCAATGATGTCCCTGGTTCCATGCCCTCTTCTGAATCTGGCTTGATTTTCTGGAAGTTCCCTGTTAGTATATTATAGTAGTATACCTACCTACCTACCTACATATATATATATATATATATATATATATATATATATATATATATATATGAGAGAGAGAGAGAGAGAGAAGGAAAGATTGGTTTCTTAAGAAGAGAAAAAACCTATAAGTTTTTCCACTTACTTTCCTAGCTTGTTGCTGTGAGAAGTATTTCTATTTCAATTGTGATTTTTACAAAATGTTTTGGATTTCTCCTCAGAGATTTCATAAGCATTAAATAGGACTGGCTTTATGCACAATTTACCAGCTGCACTGTGTGGGGTTTTCCAGAAATATGTTTTCCACCCATTGTCAATATATCCCTTGTGCTAAGACAAGGACTTCTAAAGTAACATGTTGATTCAGCGATGGAAAGATATTTCTCTTCCTTTAGTGTTCATATAATACTGCACCAGTTAGTAATGGCAGGGATAGAATGGGAGACACATCACATGCTTATTCCAACAGAGGTCAAAATCTATTCTTTTTCAATGTCAAAAATGTCATTCTCTAATCCCATGTATATAGATTCCATTTATTTGTGCACTTAAATTAACTCCTTTCTAATCCAGCTTCCACAGCTGCCAAAGACTTCCAGTGAAAGGCATTCTCTTCTAAAGTAGTTCATAATTCACATCCAGCTCTGATCAGAGGAATGTCTTTCTTGACTTTGTGCCATAGTCAAAGGTACAAAAGTAGACTTTTATCTAATTTCAAAGGGTAAATTTTACTTGGTTTGGAAATGGACACCTCATAGCCTTGTCCATTTTCTTTCCTGAGATAATTCCATGTTGCATTCTTTCTTTTTGAGCTTGATCGTCTTTTTAATTGAGCATTCTATATCATTCAGAAGGAAAAAAATTATTATAAATAATATTTGTGTACAGACTCCTGATTATGTTATGCATATTTACACGTTACTAAGAGCTAAGTGCCTTTACTTTCCAATCTAAATAAGAACACACAATTTGAGGAATATACCTATGTGAACAGTGGGACAGAAATGTGGAAATCTATATCTTCCAGAAAAAGCTATGACATACAGTTTCTTTGCCTATATAATACCTGGCTGACTCTAGAACACAGGAGATATTTTTAGACTGAAAATAGAAGTTATGTTAGTAACAATAATGTGTCATAGTTGTAAAGCATTTTCACATACATACCTCATTTAAGCTTCCCAACCCTCTTCTGAGATGGAAAAGACAGGTATCATGGTGCACATTTATGAATAAGAAAATTAGAACTCCAAAAGACTAAGTGACTTGCCTAAGGAAGTTGTCACTGAATAGAGACTGGGTTAGTTCTCTTTTCCTCTCTTTTCCCTTGGTTAATTGTGCTCCTCTGTGATGCCATCTTCCTAAGACTGGTAGAATTGGTGCTGACTATAGATCATCCTCTGAAATTTGTAGGTATATTTTTCTTTTTAAAGGAAATTCTTAATGTGATCTTCTTTTCTGTGATAAATCCCTCTTCTGAAAGTGGAACTCAGGTTAAGGGTTGATTCTTATGAGTTAGAGTCTGGTTTGATCAAGAGTTTACTGCACATCCATATTACACAACTGTCAAAATCAGGAGTAGCTCTTTTCTCTGGATTTGGGCCAATTTTTATTCTAAAATAAGATATAAGGCAGAAACTTCCAGATTTAAAGACCTAAAAACCAGTCAAGTCACTATTTTATTGCCTTTTTGTTATTTTCTCAAAACATTATGTAATGTTTCATATTACCAAATGGTTTTGAATACTCCATGAATTTTTACATTTTTGATATATCTAGCAGATCTGGGTATTCCAACTTTGGGGACAGGACAATCTTAGAGAATTGACCATCTAATTCAAGGGAAATAGTTGCTCTGGATTTTTGTATATTCTTTCTTGGGGGAGAAATGATTGACACAAATATATCTAAGCATAAGTCTATATACTACATTTGAAGTGGGTTCATGGCTATGGTTCTCTTTCTTCTTTAGCAGTGAGGTAAACAAGAAGCCAGGACAACTTTAGACAAAGACTTACTTGGAACTTGGAAAGTATTTCATGTTCCATATGTTATAATAAACTAAAATATGAACCTTACTGGGAAAGGTGTCCCTATCCTGAATTGCCCCACACTAGAACAAAGTTTAACAAAAATTTATTTCTCTATTTTCATCAAAGAGAAAAAAGTTAATTTTATCATAAGTATTAAGATGAACATTTTAACCAGAGATTTTCCAAAACAAGTTTATAAGTAGTTGTTTTGGAGGTAGTGTGAGTTAAGCAAGTTCAAAAAGAATAAAAATCGCATTGGTACATTTTAGAAAGAAAGCTCTTCAAAGAATGATCCTCTTTTTGTTCAGTACTAAGAGACAGTACCATATCACTCCAGATGAATACAGATTTGATTTCTGAGTTTCATAACTTTTCTTTTTTATCTTGGTCACTCTAAAAATATTGAGATGGCATGTCAGTTTTATCTTTACAAAAATTTTCCAGTGTCTCTACCTGTTAAAATGGTTAGTAATATGAATCCACAACAATGAACATTTATGAAAATAATATCATTAAACTTTCTTTCTTTTCTTTTCTTTTTTTCTTTCTTTCTTTCTTTCTTTCTTTTTTTTTTTTTTTTTTTTTTTTTTTTTTTTTTTTTTTTTTTTTTTTTTTTTTTTTTTTTTTTTTTTTTTTTTTTTTTTTTTTTTTTTTTTGCGTTACTGGGGGTTGAACCCAGGGCCTCGTGCCTGCATGCTCTGCAAGTGCTGGACCACTGAGCTGCGCCCCCAGCCCATTTTTTTTTACTTTTTGAGACAGGGTCTTGCAGACTGCCTCTGATCTCGAACTTGGGATCCTCCTACCTCTGCCTCCAAGCCCCTGGGATTACAGGCATGCGCTGCGCCCAGCTAAACTTTATTTCTTGATAGGTGCCATGATTCAAAAGAAGATGGGGCAGGGGAAGGGCAATCAGGCCTCCAGGTTGGAGGGTCCACAACTGCCCCTGTCCATCCCAAGACTGCTGGCTCATCAGCCTTTGCTTTTGTTTAGAATCCCCACCCTTCCATAATTCATTTTTCTTTCTTTCCTTCCTTCCTTCCTTCCTTCCTTCCTTCTTTCCTTCCTCTCTCTCTCTTCCTTCCTTCCTTTCTCTCTCTCTCTCTCTCTTTCTCTCTCCTCTCTTTCTTTCTTTCTTTCTTTCTTTCTTTCTTTCTTTCTCTTTCTTTTGACATGGTCTTGCTAAATTGCATAGGCTACCTCTGGGCTGGAACTTGCAATCTTCTTACCTCAGCCTCCTATGTGGCTAGGATTACAGGTGAGCACTACAGTCCCAGATCTGTAAAACATTTATACCACCTGTCTTACGAATATATTTTAGCACAGTGGGAATGGAAAAGTATTTCCTGAGAAGAGTATAATATATGCACAGGCTTGGAAATAATAAAGATATATAGTAAGAAATGACTGTGGAGTTTTATAATGGATCCAGATCTTGAGTCTTACACACCGGTCCTTAGGGGACTGTACTTTGTTCTATAAAGAAGAGGATGCTGTTGGCATGGGCTTTCCGGAAGGAGAGCAGAGACAGTGGAATCTGTTGAGGGCAATACTGATGTGGATGAGAATGAGAACTGGAAGGAGCCATAGAGGTAATGAGTAGGGGTGAGAAATATGAAGAACATTGAGAAACTGATGTGGCCATGGGTGCCCTCTCTGCCACTGTTCTCTAGCTGTGGGAATGACAAACTGACGAATGCAAATCCAGGGTGGCTCTTGCCTTCCAGGAGCTTACTGCCTATCCAAGTTTGGAACTGACCTGTAATGGGGACAAAATGTTGGTCAGATGATGACAGTCTGATAGGCCCACAAGGTGGTAATTCTGTAGATCCAAGGATTAATTTTACCACCGTGCTGAGAGGACAACACATCTCAGTGAGGATTTCCTTAAACCCAAAACAGACTGGCAGAGACTTTACTATCTGCATTTTTCCTACACTCAATTTTGTTTCTCTCAAGTTAGATCTTCAGGGAAACCATCTTGTATTTAGAATGTGGCTTAGTGAGCATGGAATCTTAATAAGCCATACAAATTAAATGATATTAAAACGATCTAACTATCACCTGGGGCCCTACTTCCCTCAGAGAGGTACCATGCCAGTGACACTGGGATATCTGGTGGCTGAGACTCAGACTTCCTCTTCCTCAGCATGATTCAGACACACCCTACAAATTTGTCTTCTAAACTCTCTGTGCTTCTGTTGCTGATGATCCCTTCTCCCTCAGCCTTCAGTTCTTCCTTTTGATAATAACTTCCTAGTTCTCAGCATCATTAATTGTAGGAATCTATTTTGCAAAAATAATAACCCAAAGAAGTGAAAAAATATGCAAGATGTTAAAATTGTAGTGATGTTTGTAAGACCCCCAAACTGGCAATGTGAGCTGGCCAGTGGCCCAAAATGAATGGTCCCTGTGGGGGAGGGGTGAGTGAGAGAAAGGAGACAAGGGGACAAGTCTGCAATCGCTGATCAAGTCCATTTATTGAACGTCATACAGGAGGTTTTATAGAGCGAAACGAGAGGGCTGGGTCTATCTGCTTACAAGGAGCCTTGTCTTACTACTATTGGTTACACTGTTGCTGGGGAAAGTCTACTGTGAGCAAGGCCAAGCGGAGAGTTACTGGTTAATGCAAGGAGGTTGTGAGAAAATCTTGCGCTTCACCACAAGGCCAAGATAAGCTCCTGTTGTTACTATCAAGAATGCCCACATCCTGTGTATCTGGTACACTGCCTCCTCAGCCTTATCCCTGGGATCCATCAGGGAGGCTTGTCATAGCCTTGGAACATGCGGTTCCCAACAGCAATGAACTATATGTTCATCAGTTAGGGTACTGGTTAAATAAAAGATTAACATCTTTTTTATCTTTAATGAGATACTGTGCAGCATTGTGTTTTGTTCTGTTGTACATGGGGTCACTATGAGTTAGACCTGACTTGATGGCACCTAACAACAACAACAACAACAACAACAACAACAACAACAACAATGCAGCCATTAGAAAATACATAGAAGAATTTGTACTGACTTGACAAGATATACAAGATAAAAACAACTTATATAGTAACAGGCAAACAGGACCTCATCTTTGTGAAAAGGAATATGTATCTGTGTAGTTACTTGTGTGTGATATAAACTATATGCATCCTTTTATATACATATATACTTTAGATCAAATACAAGTACAAGAAAAATTCAGGAAAAGAATGCCCTTGTGTGCCAACAGTGGTTAATGCTGGAGAAAGAGTAAGATAATATATGGTGGAAGTGATCTGAGACTTTGATCTCTTCGTTTATGTGCAGACATGCACATTTGTGCACACATACATACATACACATGCAGTGGAATTATGGGAGTCATTTACTTTTTTTCAGAACTTTTTTCTTTCCTTCCCTTACCCATGAGCCCCACAAAATTTTAAAATCACTGTATTCTAGGATAAATGACTATTTACTGTTGGAATTAATGAATACTGTAAAAGAAGTACAAATGGCTCAAAAGGACTCCCAGGAAGCTGAGACATTGCTTCTAACTATATAAGGATGACTGTGGAGAGACAGTAAAGAGGGAGCAGTTTTCTATTCCCCATATGATAAACTTTGCTTTTATTCAGAGGAAGAAGCCTACTTTGGGATCATCTTTAACATTACCTCCTCTTAGATCATCAAGATGCCTGTAAATTCCATGATTTGGGGGTGCCCATATTCCATCTCCTGACTCTTAATTTGGAACTGACCACAGATATCTCATGGAAGACCCTGAATTCCAAATTTTTGCTTCACAAAGTCTGTTCACTGTATGCAGTGATCCAGGTACAACAGTTTGCATGTAGTAATTACCTGACAAATAGTTGCTGCTTGGTTATCAGTTTTGTTTAAGGAAAATAACACTATCTGCTGGTCATCTTTGAAGTCAAAAATCTACTATCCTTCCTCTTTGGAAGGACAAGATTATTGCTTGAGCTTTTTTCACACCATCTATTCAAGAATAGGAAACTATCAACATGAAATAAACTGCCACTAAAGATTTCTATTTTTATTTTAACCAGTATTTCCAAAGAATATTTTCAGAGTGCTTTACGAGTGGATCCAGACTATAACATTGAATGAGGTAAAACCTTTCTTATGAGGACGGCCATATATAGTTAAACCCAACCACGCAAGATTGAATGATCCAATTGGCAACCCTTGCACTCCCTTACAAACAAATGGGATCAGGAATGTGATCCTGCAGAGTTCTCTGGGAGACTCCTGTACTCCCCACCTCCCACCATCCATCTCTTCCTTCCTTGATTTGTGTGTGTTTTGTTAAACAGTGGATCTTGCTATGCTTTTCAGAAAGCTGACAAGAAGCAAGCCGAAAATTAAAAATGGGTGCCAGGAGGCTTTACGGGAGTCTAAATAAACAGCCCGGCAGGAAAGACGTGTGGCAGACTCATGTTTCAGGGTAGTGGTCGGAGTGAGTTAACAGACATCCGTATAACAGAAGGCTCTGTTTGTTTTCCCTGTCCCTGCTCTCACAAATTTATTGGGTTATCTGTCTTATTTTGACACTTGGGTGTTTAAGATTTCTGTTCTAGGTGTCTAAAGACATAAAAAAATTATTGTACAGTTTACATTCCTGGCAGAAGCTTTGACACATGCTAGCTGAAAAGTTCCTATCTGCCAGTAACTTTGCAGGAAAAGCCTTGGAGAGTTGGGTTTTCACAGAGGGTCCAAACATCCTTGGTGAAAAGCACCAAGAATAAAGGGTTTCATTTGAAAATGCTTGTCCATTTCAGCCTAACACCTAGTGAAGTGCCATTTTCTTCTGTTGTAATTTTTTGTGGTACCAGGGGGTTGAACCCAGGGCCTCACACATGTTTTTGTAAGTGCTCTACCACTGAGCTGTACCTCCAGCCCATTTTTGACATTTTATTTTGAGGCGGGGTCTCTGTAGGTTACCCAGGCAGCCTCTGGACTCTTCACTTGCAATCCTCCCTCCTCAGGCTCCTGAGTTATTGGGGTTACTATGTGCATCACCACACCCAGCTTCATTGTACTATTTTACTTACATGAGGAATGTTACCTGTGTGTTTTGCAGAAGGAGAAGGTTACTTGCACCAGTGGTGCTTATACTCAATATAGATTGACAAGATACAGTTTTATTTGCAGTTCAGGTCAGGAACATGCAGCAGTGTTGAGTGGATACTGGGTGCAATGATAATGCACAGTTAGATTATGATAGTCCTGTGTACAGAAATACTGACATTTTGATGTCCTAAGCCACCCACAAGCAATGTTGCTATATTTCTTCCAATTGGAATAACCAATTTTGAAATAATTTCACTTCTAAATTCATACTCTGCCTTGTCCCTTAAAGGAACTAATTAAGGCAGGGTAGGGAATTTAAATAGCTTTCTGACAGAAATGATTTTCATTCATTTGTTCTTCTATTCAAATGGGATTCAGTAAATATTCATGTATTTAATTAATGGGAAGTGGGAAATATACATGGGAGAAAAGCATAAAACATAGTCCATGGCTATAATGGAAGCTTCTTATTTCTTTTCTCCTTAGCTCCTGTAGTAGAAAACCTGGTTGGCACAGGCCAAACAAATTTTCATAATACCAGGTAATTAGTACTAAATCAAGACAAGAAAAAGAAGCTTTAGTTTTTCCCCCAAGGGGAAATAGAATTGCTATAGCTGATGCAATTTGAGCATATTACAGATTCTTTGTTCAGTCTTCCTTCACTTTGTGTCTTTTTCTCTTCTCTGTGGCCCAAGATGGGTAGCTACAGTTCCCTGCTCATCATAATGCTCTTAGCAAAAGCTTCACATCCACTGGATGTGGTTTTCTTTTCTTCTCTCTCTCTTTTTTTCTACCCTCCTCTCTTCTTCTCATCACCCACATTTACATGTCACTTCCACTCACCATTGGTAAAAAGTTGCCTTTTTGTGCAAAAAGCATGATTTTTGGAAGCAGCAGACCTGAGTTTAAACATAGACTCTGTCTCATCATTGGTAGCCAACTCCAAGCCTCAGTTTCTCATCAGAAATGTGTACAGTTGTATCTGTTTCATAGGGTTGTGTGGCTCACATGTGATCATGTATTTGAATGAGGGGGCAGCACGGCTCCTGGCTCCAACAGGCAATTTAGAAAGTCATTCTTCAAGACATATGAGATTTGGAGAAATAAGGCATTTGGGAGAGCCAAAGAAAATATTTGCACCAGAGACTGTACAATTAATTGCTTTACTGTTCATTTCTCATAATTATTGTGTAGATTAATTTAAAAAAGAAAACCACATGCTTATCATGGAAAGCAACCTTGCAGTCCAGCTTTAATGGGTGCATTCCATGTCCAAGTCTTAGAACTGGCTTTGGGAGGGATACAAATAAATACATAACCTAAACCTAACCTTTAATAGCTTAAGAACACCCTAAGGAGATAAAATTCATACAGTAAAAATCAAATAGTAATAAAAAGAAGTATTTCATGGATATAAATAAGCAATAATTATTTATCAAATAAGTTGTCTGCCCTATTGAATTCCTCACAAAACATTTTACACTTTAGTATATGGTAAGAATCTCTAAGAAGGGGGAGAATAAGCAAAATTTTCTATACTTATTTAAGCATGGAACTCTTTAAATTATTTTAATGTTATCTTTGTGGCATATTAGGTGTAAACAGGTAAGTTGAGGTAGGGTTTGAATGCTAAAGGGGAGAATCAAGAATTTACCCCAAAGGCACCGGCATTTCTAGGACAGAGAAGCATTGTGATTTGAGAATTGAAGTGAAGTCTTAGGAAGGGTGTGTCCCTGGCCAAATACTCCATTATTGGTGGGAGTCATAAGAAATGGCTTTCTCCAATAGAATAGTCATGATAAAAGCCAAGTGAAAATGAAGGAGACTACAGGCTGAGATGTAAAGTCAGCAGGAAGCAGAACACACTTCACAATCATTTTAGATGTGAAAACATGAGAAAAAGCCAATATTGTTGTAGCTCAAGGGCTATTTATTGAGGATAAGGAAGATGAAGGCATGATAGGTGACCAAAGGGAAATGACAACAATAGAGGACTATGAATGCTTCTGGAGAGAAGGAAGATAATTGTGGGACTGGGTCTTCAAAAAGAGTGGAAGGAAATAAGGTCGAGAACATAGACAGGGGAAGTAGCCAAGACATGGAGGGAACAAAAGGGAGGTAGGAATGGAGATCTGATTTTATAACACTGTCTACAATCTGTACCAAGCTAGACCCATCACATGCAAGTTCATTGCTAATTATAATGGCAGTCTTGTGGCTTAGAAATGATGGTTTTCAATTTGTAAACATAGAAACTTGTCCAAGTTCACATAGCTACTAAGTGCGAGCTCAGGTGTTTGAACCCTGGTCTGGTGGCCTCCAAAGACAGAAAGTTACAGATGAAAAAAGAGGAGTATTCTGACGAGGAGAGGAGAGAAGGGGGATTTACCTGAGTGATGGTTGAGTGGGAAGTGTGGGGAATAATGGGTTAGGATAAAGGAAAGGGTTTACAATTTTCAATTTTAGAAGGGCAAGGCTTTCTTGCATAAGGTAATCCTGGAGATATGTTTGTGAGCCAACAAGAGACTTTGGTGTTATCAGTACAATAATCATAATTCATTGTCCAAACCAGGACACCTTTGAGTGAAAAAAGCAGATGTAACTAGATGGGACACCAGGACAATAGTTATAAATTTGTAGGACACATGTTACCTTGCTTAGCATTCCCAGAAATCTAAATAGCATACAGTAGCTAACAGTAATCTTGGGTAGACACTAACTTCCTGAGCTTGGTCAAACCAGGAAATAGGAAAGGCTTTGATGTGGGACAGAGATGGGGTGGAAGGTGGCCACCAGTTATACCTTGGGACTGGAAAAGTAGATTCAAGCATCTTCCCCAGCCCAGTGTTTGGGCCAGTCTACATCATTTTTTAATCTACTGCTTTATATTTATCCCATCCTTCTAGTGCTTACTGGTTCCTCTGGCAGAGAGAGAGGAAATCAACCTGCTCCCTCCACAACTCTGTGCATGTGTGAGTGTGTGTGTGCATGTGTGCATATAGGAGGGGGTGTGATCAAAAGTACACTGAGTATTTAAATCAAAAAAATTATTACAGTTAAAACACATTGCCATTAATCCCCCTCAAAATATTCCCCTTGACTTCCAACACAGTCATCACATCATTCTTGCCATTTTCTGACATGGTTCTAGAAGTCCTCTTTTGTGAGTGTCTTTCATTTCATCCTTCATCATGACAATGCTCCATATCATACATCACTTCTGGTACAGTAATTTCTGTCAAATAAAAACATGACAGTGTTTCCTCATCCTCCCTATTCACCAGATCTGGCACTGTGTGACTTCTGGCTCTTCCCCAAAGTCAAAATGACCACCAAAGGTAAATATTTTGAATCAATTCAGGGCAGTGAGGCAGCCATGATACTCATAAAAGAGGACTTGCAGAACTGCTTCAGAGTGGAAAGAATGATGGGATATGTGTGTTCAAAGGCAGGGGGTATATTTTGAGGGAGATCAATGGCACTATGTCTTTTACTATAATAAATTTTTTTTTATCATTCACCATATCCTTTGATTACATTTTGTTAATGTTTATGTTTATGTACACATGAGTCTGTTATGCAAAAGAAACTAGTTTGTTTTCTGTAATTGGTCTAATCCTCTTCCTGAGCCCCCTAACCTCTGTGGCGGTGGGTGGGTGGTGGTGAGTGGTAATAACTGTGCTTAAGCTTTTGGAATAATGGCATCCGAGTCTCTGCAGAGGTGCAGATGGCCCCTTGGTGAGAAGTGATAGTTCTCTTGAGAGAACAGAACACAGGGCTTGTGGAGATGCCTTTTGTGTGTCAGACACTGGGCATGCGGCTGGTGTCTATTGTCCATGGTTACTCTTTCCTTGGTCAGGATCCGGCAGACTATTGTTGGGTTTTCTTCTCCTTTCTGTGTCATTTTTATGTATTCTGTTTTGCCCCAGCTGAACTTCTATCCAGAACCTGATTCCCCTCTTTGCATGGGTGAATCCCAGGTTGGGTCCCCGGCCCTCCACTTTTGTCACCTTCTAAAGCATGAAGAAATTTATAGATCCCTCCCACATTTAGATAACAAGAGAAAGTTTTTCTTTTTTGCCTGCCCTTTGGAACTGTATTCAATAGCTGTCAATATACTGATTTATATTTTCCCTTTTGCCTTGGTCTTTATAGGGAATATAAAGGTAACCATTGGAAGACGCCAAAACTAACCCACATCCAGCCATGCCTAGCTGTGGATTCACCAGTTGAAGCAGGAACCACAGTCTACTATGTCACTGATCAGTGTGTATCAACTTTTGATTGAGAGCTTTCAACATGAGCAGTAGCAGGGATAGAATGAAAGAGATTGATTCTCTTTGGCTACAAATCTAACGATAATAAAAGATAAAAACTCAAAAACACCTGAGTCAGCCTCAGTCTCTGGAAATGTGGTAGTTTAACACCAAATAACGGCCTGTCCAATAACTGGTGAATCAAATTAAATCGTGAACAAACAACTCTCCAGCCACATCTCAGTCAGTTTTAGAATCAATGCAGGTGATTTACGGTTCCTCGGGGTTGTATTCTGTTTGCAGTGTGTTGGGATTTCCACACGTAGCTACCATTTACCACTAATGAGCAGTGCGCATCAATGCCTGGCACCTGGAAGGAAGGCACCATGTGGTTTGGCTCAGCAGCACCGGGTACTTTTCATGCAAAAGAGGCTCCTTAGCTAGGTCTGGAGCCGGGGTGCCAGGTGGAGCTATAATGCAAGGCTCTAGGAGCTTTCAGTCTTTTTCTCCCAAAAGCACCAGGGCTTTTTAATTTAATGGTTCTCTGGTGTTTGAGAACCTTTTGGGACAAATTCGGTTCTTCAACCTTAGCCTGTGGATACAAACAGGAGTTGGATAGGGACAGAGGCGAATATTTCGTTTCCTGCGCTGTTCGCTTTGTTACCACTTGATAAAAGTGAGTTGGGTGTCTGTGTTTTTATGGGAGTACAATAATCCTCCAGAGCTTAGCTCAGTAGCTGGTGCATAGCAAGAGCTCCCTAGATATTTGTTCAGTAAACAGCAGGTGGAGGCTCACAGAAAGTGTGGGGCTCTGGAAATAAGGCTTTGAGAATTCTCTGAAGAGCTTCTGCTGGCCTAGGGGGATGCTAGTCACAGAGGAGAGATGGTGGCAAAGTAAGTGTTTTTTCTAATGCTTCACTGTATGTTGGACCCTAGCTCCTTCTTTCATTCATTGTTCATGATTATCTTTTAGGGAAGTATTATTGTCATCCTCATTTTCCAGATGAGGAAACTGAGGCATCAAGGGATTAAAGTTACTTGCCTGGGGTCACACGGCTAGTAGATGGTAGTGCTGAGATTTTAACACAGGCAGTCTGCCTTCAGAAGCCTTACATTCAATCACTGTGTAATAGGGAGTTCTCTTCCATTTGGGTAGTAGTGGTTTTCCCCATAGACTATTAAAAGACCAGCTCTACTCTTAAAATGACAAGAAAAACAAAGATCTATTTGCAGCCTGTGAGTTCTCAGCTTCCATAGCTATGAAAAATATACAAGTGAATTCATCCACACAATTGGTTTCAGATGAAAGAAAGTGGAGAGTTACCCTAGAGACAGGGAGAATTTGGAGGAAGGGCAGATTTCTATGTTGTTCTTGAAGCATATTTTTATGGGTTGAAGATACAGTTGAAAGAAGGAAAAAAGAAAAGCAGAGCCTCTGACCTGGCATCATGGAGGAACCTGCCCCTGGGAGCAAAACCCTTCTCGGAGGTAGCAACTTGAGCCTCATCTACCAGGGAAGAGTCGTCTTGTGGACACAGACCAGTCACCGCCTGTCTACTTGAGGTGAGTTAAACTTCAGGGTGATAGAATAATGGGAATCCTGAAAAAGTAATTTTCTAAATGAATCTCCTATAAAATATTGTTCACTAGGGACCCACCTAATATTGTTTGCTTTCTTTAGTAGAACTTCTTCCCTCCTGAAACCAATTTCAGTTTCCTACGAAACTGAGATAAAGTACTTGCAAAGATTGGCCTCAGATAAAATAGTCTATGAATAAAATGATAGTCAAAACATTCTAGAATCTGTTTTCAAACCCAACATAAAATATCAAGCTCCAGGTTTCAGACACAAAAGAGAGCCACCTGTTTTGAAATGATTTAAAAATAGTTCTGAGGAAAGTATTAAGTAAGCCCCAGCACCTCCTGGGAAGACAACTGGCTCTTAAAAACCTGAAACTATATTGTAGAAATTTTTATGAATGAGCAGCATATGGATTAAATTATCCATATTGGAGAAAAATGAAATGACAAAGCTTCCTTGGCAGTTTAATTGAGACTGAATTATTTGGAAAACAGTCCCAAGATACCTTAGAAATCCCAGATGGGGCCAGTTTACCAACTATCTTTAGAAAATCAGACTTAGCCATTCATATAAAAATGGTGGTCTCCATTAGAGTGTGGAGAAGTTGGGATTTTAAAAAGTTATCTGATTTTCCTGCATTCTGGGGCAGGTGGGTCCCCAGATGCGTGAGCCTGAGCAGTAACTGTGCATATAACTTCCTATTACCCTCAGGGCTGTGTTTCGCGGGTGCTGTTCGTTCTCAGTTTCTCTGTCTCTCAGTCTCCTTTTTTCTTCTTAGTACAAGGTTTGGAAAATGGGCTAAAAAATCTGGCTATTCAGTGTGTTCCCTAGTTTTTAACTTAGTTATTATCAGTGCTGAATAAGACTTGTTTCGTGAAAAATAATCTGCGGTCATTTGATTGTATACATGATTGTATGTCTTCTGGTGACTATCTTTCCTTTAGTGTGTGAGGCTGTGGGGGAAACTCTGTTTAAAAATCTTGTTGCTATTTTACAATAGGCAGCACTAAAGGTACTTTAAGTAATTATTGAACAGGGAATAAGAGAGTAAGTGAAGGTATCTAAGGGAAATAAAAAGATCCTATGTTGATTGTAGCCTGCAGCCATACCACTGTGATGTCCGATCCCATCAGATCTAGGAAGCTAAACAGGGTCGGGCCTGGTTGGTATTTGGATGGGAGACCACCTGGGAACACCAGGTGCTGTAGGCTAGGGAGAAGGACCTGGCAACCCACTCCCCGAAAAACCATCAGCCATTGAAAACCCTATGAATAGCAGAGAAGCACTAACAATACTGTTTTGCCTGTTGTATGAAGAGTCGCTATAGGTCAGACACCCATTCAACAGCACTTAACAATATGTTGATTATTATTGTTAAGCATAGAAGATTGTGGGACTTGCCCATTGATTCCTGCCCAAGTGGCCCAGGACTTTTTTGCTTCTATATATAGTGAAACATATCAAATGCCAAATATAGAAATGAATATTTTCTAAGACTGTGTTGGCATTTTTGACAAATACTCTTTAAGTCTCAGACATTAAAAGTATCACTTGAGATTTATAAATGCATAGCCCTCTTTATCAATAATTGACAGCAACAGGAACTGAACCCAGGTCTTTCTGATTCCAACTCTAGTGCTCTCTCCACCAACCTCTTTAGACCTATAAAAATCCTAATTTCTTCAATTGGTATTGAATATTAAGCAGAGGGTTCATAAAGCAGAGACATATCATATGTTTAAGGTTTTAAATTCAACTGTACAAGTGCTCTTTTGAATAATTAGCATAATTAACATAAAATGCCTTGTGTTTTATTTTGCATATGTGCCATTATAGAATTTTATTACTGTATACATTATTCACTTATATTACACATTACTGAACAGGATTGTCAACACAAAACATGTGTGTTATTCTTTGTGGGTGGCTTATGGGATACTCAAGAATACTTTTACTCATTATATGCCTTATATCCCAACTTCTGACCTAAATCCTGTGTGAGATGTGACTCTGTTTACTATCATACATATTGATCAGAGAGCTTATCCCTTTTAATTAACATAAAATGCAGGCTTTTTGCCAGTCACACTCAATTTGCCATCTCCACTTGCCCTTAATGCAGTGAAAAGTCCATGTTGTTAGGTGACATGAGTCAGGCCTGATTCATAGCGATCCTATGTATAACAGAAGGAGATACTCCCCAACACTGTGTCATGCCCAGCACTATATCAGTGCTTCTCTGCTATCCATAGGGCTCTCAGTGGTTGATTGTTTCAAGATTGCTTCAGAAGTGGGCTGCCAGGTCCTCTCATTTTTGTGTTGAGAATTGAACCCATAGCCTCAGAGAGTACAGAGCAGCACTCTACCAACTGAGCTAACCCCTTATCCCAAAAAATCCATAGTAGGAAATAAAAAGATGATAAAGACAAGTGTACAGACACATTTTGGGTAAAGGCACTGTGCTGTTAGTCACTTTAAGGAAGTCTGTCTTCTGCCAGAGTAAGATAGCTAAGACAATGTATGTTTTAGGTTTCTGATTCATTGTTGTTCTGTGTTTCTTGGAGAGAGGCCACGACTAGGAAGCCAAGTGCTGAATATTTGGGGGTAATTTCAGAGTTAAGTCTTCCTTTCTTCTCTTGTAAGAAGAATCAATAATTGAGGACAGTGATCTAAATTGACCTAAAGAACAACTCCAGAGAATGTAATGTAAATGTTAAGTGTGGACTAATATTACTACTACTACTACTACTATTATTTGGAGGGGATGCTTGTGATCATTCATGCCATTTCTTTGCTCTACACATACTTTTCTTCCTTCTTGGTATGACTACTCTCTTTTGTGTCAAGATCCTCTTCCTTATACTTCAAAACCAAGTATAAGCACTGTGTCTAACTTAAATGCCTCTATTCCTGGCTCCCAGGGTCACACTGGTTATAACACTGTGATAGGATTTATTTGTTCTGTTATATAAGTTTATTTGTCTGTAAATACTAGAAATAGACCCCTTGGATGCAATGATCATGCCACTTTACTGCTAATGCCCAGTCCCTAGCCCAGGTTCTGGCTCATAGTAAATCTTCAACAAATGTTTATTGAGTGGTTGACAACTGAGTGGCTAAGTACTGGTGCTGAATATCTCACCCCAATAATGGATGGAAGTCAAAAAGAATCATCGCTCTTTCCTTATTATGTTTCAAAATGTGTCTTGCCTTTGGAAGAAGAAAACAGTCTTCTCAACAAGGAAACATATGAATAAAGTTCAGAATTTAAAGCTTGAGATTTTATCCACAGGTAAACATTCTAGGAAATTAAAAAAAAAATTAAATGTAAAAACCATCCAATGACCACATCCCCTTAACAAAATCATTTGGTCTCAGTATATAATTTTTTAGCCTCATTCATGTATTTACAGATTTCTATGTGGTTGTAATCCCTCTGTGGTTATCACAGGGAAACATACTTGTTTATTAAGCCTCTTCCATGTGCCAGACATAGTGATAAACTCTCATATCCTATTGCAGTTAATGTATACAATGATTTCATGTTAGCAGTAGAATTATTATTTCCATATTTCAGATAGCACAGCTCAGGGTAAGCTAAGCGATAGTCTAGTAAGTGGCAAAAACAGCTTTTGAACTGACATCAGTCTGACTAAAATAATTTTAAAATTCAGATTTAAATTGAAATTAATGACAAATTAAAAATAGTTTTTCATTTGATCAAAGTTCTTGGAATGAATTTGGGGGTTAGTACTTGAAATATGCATGATTTTAATGGTTGTGGCTAAATAACCTTCCAAACAAACTGGAAGAATCAATTCTCTGTCTTCCCTAACAGGCTGCAGATTTCTTGGAAGGGTTTGAGTTTTATCTTCATGATCTCAGCCCCTAAAAGAATGCTGGGCCCATGGAGGCTTCTAAACAGATGTCTGATGAGTGAATTATTAGTTAAATGCATGCTGCCACCAGCATTATAAATTTCCTTGGAAACCCACATAATGTGGTACCTGAGAAATATGCAAACCTACAAAAGGCAGAAAGGTCTTTCATCCCTGAGTATGAGAAAAAAAGGTAACTTTTTGGAAAGCAGATTGGGTCTGTTGGAAAAATAGTTAACCTACATTCTTGCAAACAACGTGTAAGAATTTGATGAATCACTTTTGAAAATATGTGGTCTGAATAAATCCGAGGCAACCTGTTGGCCCAGACTTGGCAAGTTGGTGCAATTAGACAAACTGTCCAGAAAGCAAAAGCAATTAAAATGTAGTTCCAGGCTTTATTTGAATTTTTCAAAGAAAATGGAAGAGAATCTAACAGCACTTTTCAAGATTCTCCTTTTTGTGTTTTCTCCAATTTTCAGCTACTCTCATCCCTGCCAAACTCTAAATCCCTAGTCTCAAAAAATTTGGTGCAAAATTCTACTAGATTTTTCAATCTGAGGGCTCTTTGGGCTCCTCTTCTTAGAGTTCTCGTGGCTTCTCTCCTGGAAGGAGCTAAGGGGTCTTCAGAATCTGGTCTGCCTGTCCTGGGACACTAGACTGCCTTCATCTCTTGTACACCTTTGGAAATATATTTATTTTGTTGCCTTTTTTCTTTTCTCCCCCCCCCCTTTTTTTTTTTTTTGATAAAGGGAAATTCTCCTGGAAAAAGTTTTCTAAAAAGTAACTACAACAATCCTTAACTTTGTTACATACACTTTTCCTAAAGTTGAGGTATAAAGAGTATTTAAAATCACTCACTGACCTGAGGCATTACTTCTCAACTGAGAGTCTTGCTGTGGCCTCATGACACTTTGCAGCTTTTCTGTAGGATGCATCCTTAAATAGTCTTCTGGCTCTCCCTCCCCACAGCTTCAGTTCTTATCTACATCATAGTTTTCCTGAAGGCTATGAATATGTTTGTCCACCATTGAATCAGTTCCCTAGACATTGGCCTCCATTTTCTGCCCTGTTTCCTTTCACTGACACCCACTTCTCTTTACCTGAGGCACCTACAGCTTTTTGGCAGTTTCCTCTCTGTCAAAGCAGGAAAGATTCAAAATGCAATTTACCTTGTTAAGTTAAATTGAAATTTGTATTCAGATACTTCTCATAAGTATTTGTCTTTAAAAACTTCCTCTGACCTGCTTGTGAAATGCAATCCCTGGAGGATATTTTAGTCAGGCTAAGATGACTGTTTAGTTGTTTGTACCATTTGCCTAAGTAATAAACTCACTTACCTAATTCAAAGTCAGTTTTACTTTTATGTCTCAAGTAAGTGATGTAACTTTGGCGATGTGACTGAACATATATGGAGAAACTAGGAAGTCAATGAAACCTAAAATTATACTTTTTGTGGGGAGGGGCAGTACTAGGGATTGAACCCAGGGCCTTGCACATACTAGGCAAGCATTTCATCACTGAGATGCACCCCTAGCCACTTTTTTATTTTTTATTTTGAGACAGGGTCTTGCTAAGTTGCACAGGCTGCCCTCAAACTTGAGATCCTCTTGCTTCTGTCTCCTGAATTACTGGGACTATAATCCTGTGGCCAACTTTGGTATTTCAAGGAAAAAAATTAAAATAGTTATTATGGTCCTATTTGTTGTTTTAAGCATTTGAAATGGATAATTTAGACGAACAACATACTAGCTTTGTGATTATAGCTTGTAATGTTCATTCTTAGATTTGTGACTTTTAATTTGGAAAGAAGATGACTATGGTTAGATTTGTAAATAATGTTGCATAAGTATATCCTACCTGAGTTCAGAGACCACCTCAAAAATAGGTTTAATGCATTAGACACAAATGACAGGAGACCAGAAGAGTTGTGGCATGACATAAAAGATATCATTCAAGAAGGAAGCAAAAAGTTCTTAAAAAGACAAGAAAAAAAGAAAAGACCAAATTACATGTCAAAAGAGACACTGGACCTTGCCCTTGAACGTCCAGCAGCT
>VMDO01024522.1:0-29608 GCA_007922755.1 Pedetes capensis
TATGTAAGGTGCTTAAGAAGCCTGTTTATCAGTACCCCTTTTCTTTACATTATTTTTCAGAAAAAAGAAAACCTAAACTGGTTTCAGATGATTTGTTTACATTCCCATGAGTGTGATGATTACTAAACAACCTTTAGTAAATTATCAATTATAGGTAAGAGGTAGTAAATTTATTCAGATACTAATTAGACATTCATCTTGAAATGTTCAGAATTTAGATTTTTTGTAGCTCTTATAAAACTTATTGAAAATAATTTGAATTTCATAATTTTAAAATTAATGTTTCATGAGAATGTTTTATCTTTACATAAAAAGTATATTTTATTTTCCTCCTTTCAGCATGACTAAACCTTAAAGAAACTTATTGTGGAAATGCTTGTTTATTTAGGAAATTAAAGATGACAGATCCATTTGTAGATAACCACCTGAGGTACTATTACCATTAACTAAAACTGGAAACTTCTACAAATTCTTCAGAACATATATACATATGGAGATTATTTTTGGTGAGGGTCTAATTTAAAATTTTATTTTATTTTTGCTGATTTTTTGTACAAAAGCTTATATATTCACATTATGGGCAGTTTTTATTCATATCACAACGTAGACTATAATCTTAGAACTGAAAAAAGTAAATGCTTATTAATTGATGGCATTGTTTTATCTCTCAGAACCCAGTGTTTTCTCTGTACTTTGCTGATGAGAAATCTCCCCAGATTAAATGCTTAAAGTCCAGTGTGTGATTGTGACACATTCTGCTTTACAAGATCATCTGTCTAATAAGATAGCAAACTGCAAAGAATTGGGAAATTGATTTTACCAAGTTTTAAGTTAATGAAAAACAACCTGGTTTCAATCACACAGGAAGGTGAAAGATAGAGTTGCTTATTAAGACCTAGATACATTGGGAGTCAAGCAACTTTGTCTTTAGAGATAAGATGTTACTGAAGAAAGTGGTCTCTAATATAAACCAAATGGAAACAAAACAAGTGTATCAACAAAAAAAGACTGTCATGTCAGAGGTGGTTTGAAATTTGACAATATGGCAACATAGGGAAATCACATCAGCAGCTTCCTATTGTATTTATTTTTTAAGTCAGTAAAACAAAGGACAATGGATTTATTTGTATCTTTCTTTGGTGTGGAGAGATTTCTAGATCTCCAAACTTTTTCTAAGTATTCATTCTCTCTCTCTCTCTCTCTCTCTTTTTCTCTTCCCCTTTCTCTGTAGTCAGAAACCTTGTGAAAGAACATAATTATATGCTTTTATGATAAACACATACTAAACTTTTCTTTTTAAATCTCTCCTAAGAGGAAGAAAGTCACTTCTTCACCATCAGTCCAATTTTATTTCAGCCAAGGAAATATATTTTCTTGTTTTTATGATTTCACCTAAGCAATTTATAACTCCTTTATTTATGCCACTTACAAACAAAGTTTTAGTCACTAGTAGTGCACAAGGAAATGAATAGTAGTGAATGAGTATTAGTAGGTATTTACACAGCTAGGGAAAATCATACTTCTTAGGGTTCACAGCACGCAAATATTGAGACAAATATTTTGTCATTTTGTGAACATTCAATGCACTTGGGTTTCTGTAAACCCTTAAGATAGACTATCACCCTAATGAGTGAAGAAATTTACTTGCTAAATTTTCTTAACCTGAGGATATATTATTTTTTATTAAGAGCACAGTTAGAATTTAACTTTCTTTAAACTACTTTCTACCCAGAATATTGTAATTGCATTCTCCTTCTCTAGCCCAAGGTAGTTAAATTTTTGAAATTCTTATCACGTCCCAGTAAAAGGGATCAGAAGGGAATCATTGATATCTTTTTCAATACTTCTTGTCCAGTGCTTTAGGAACCAGGGATTCTTTGATATTTACAGGTAGGAAAATACCATTAAAAAGAGAAAATACCAGTATTTCCATGATAGACACAGAAAGATTTTGTTTTGTTTTAAACTTTGAAAGTCAATTAAAGGCCCATGAAGTAGTTCCAGTTTGGTGGGAGTTCTTTTAATTTCCTTAAATATCAAATCAGAACTCCCAGTTGTAACTGTTTCATTAAGAAACTAATGATTTACTCATCTGGGATGATAGACTTCTGTGATATAATATTCACCACAATTTAGACATAATATGGACCAATGAATTGCTTTGAAGTAACTCATTTTATTGAGATTTTTATTGAGGACACTACTTTCAGAGGGTTAGAAAGATGAATGAAAGCTCACAAACTGAAAACAAAGTTAAAAAAGTATACTATTGTAAATTATATCAGATCCTCTTCCAAGGAATTGATTCTATGGATCATTAAGCTTTTCATTTATTCTAATGAATCTGTTGCTGTCACTTAAGGGACCAAAATACAGACTACATTTAGTTTGATATTTTCTTCAACATCTTTCTTGGTATCTAAACCCATTAAGGAAAATAAGTTCTGTTGATGAGTGTTTGAGTTACAAAATGCCATGTAACTGAGCAATTATTTTAGAGCTAAGAAACTAAACTTTTTTTCTTAGTAAGAGCACAAAACTGTAAAAGTGCTAGGATCAGAATGTAACCAAATACTAATGTTATTCAAGCCAAAGCAGTATTTAAAAGACTGTTGAAGTTACTGATTAGAATTTTACTTTGTAAATTACATTTTACTTATTATTAAAACTTTAGCACAGAGAAAATAAATATACAGACCTATATTTTTTCAACATCATAAACAGAGACTATACACATGAACTTCACCAGATGGAACATACAGGAGTCAAATTGACTACATATGTGCAAAGAGACAATGGAAAATCTCTGTACAAAATGTGAAAACAAGACCAGGTGTTGAATGTGGATCAGACCATCAACTTCTCATATGCAAGTTCAAACTGAAGCTGAAGAGAATTAGAACAAGTATATGAGAGCCAGGGCATGACCTTGAGTATATCCCACCTGAGTTTAGAGACCACCTCAAAAATAGGTTTAATGCATTAGACACAAATGGCAGGAGAACAGAAGAGTTGTGGCATGACACAAAAGATATCATTCAAGAAGGAAGCAAAAAGTTCTTAAAAAGACAAGAAAAAAAGAAAAGGCCAAATTACATGTCAAAAGAGACACTGGACCTTGCCCTTGAACGTCCAGTAGCTAAAGCAAAAGGAAGACATGATGAAGTTAGGGAACTAAACAGAAGATTTCAGAAGGCAGCTTGAGAAGACAAAAACAAATATTATAATGACATGTGCAAGGAGCTGGAGGCAGAAAACCAAAAGGGAAGAACATGCTCTGTGTTTCTCAAGCTTAAGGAAGTGAAGAAAATATTCAAGCCTCGGGTGGCAATAGTGAAAGATTCTACAGGGAAAATATTAAATGATGCAGGAAACATCAAAAGAAGATGGGAAGAATACACAGAGTCATTATACAAGAAAGAATTGGTAGATGACCAACCATCCCAAGAGGTTGCATATGAAGAGGAACCAATGGTGTTGAAACACAAAGTGGAAGCTGCCTTGAAAGAACTGGAGAAACACAAGGCTCCAGGAATTGATGGGATACCGATAGAGATGTTTCAACAAACAGATGCAGCACTGGAGGTGTTAACATGTCTATGCCAACAGATTTGGAAAACAGCTACTTGGCCAACTGACTGGAAGAGATCCATATTTGTGTCTATTCCCAAAAAAGGGGATCCAACTGAATGTGCAAACTATGGGACAATATCATTAATATCACACACCAGCAAAATTCTACTAAAGATCATTCAGAAGTGACTGCAGCAGTATAAAGACAGGGAATTACTGGAAAATCAAGCGGGATTCAGAAGAGGGTGGGGAACTAGGGACATTATTGCTGATCTCAGGTGGATAGTAGCTGAAAGCAGAGAATATCAAAAAGATGTCTATCTATGTGTCATTGACTATGCAAAAGCATTTGATTGTGTGGATCATAACAAATTATGGATAACACTTAAGAAAATGGGAATACCAGAACACCTAATTGTGCTCATGAGAAATCTGTACATGAACCAGGAGGCAGTTGTTCGAATACAACAAGGAAACACTGAGTGGTTTAAAGTTGAGAAAGGTGTGCGTCAGGGCTGTATACATTCACCCTATCTCTTCAATTTCTACGCTGAGCAAATAATCTGAGAAGCTGGACTTTATGAGGAAGAACGTGGCATAAAGATTGGAGGAAGACTCATTAACAACCTGCATTATGCAGATGACACCACTTTGCTTGCTGAAAATGAAGAGGATTTAAAACATTTACTCATGAAGATCAAAGACCATAGCCTTCAATATGGGTTATGACTAAACATCAACAAAACAAAAATCCTTACAACTGGGTCAGCAAGTAACTTCACATTAAATGGAGAAAAGATTGAGGTTGTCCAAGACTTTGCTTTGCTTGGCTCTATAATCAACACCCGTGGAAGCAGCAGTCAAGAAATCAAAAGACGCATTGCTCTAGGAAAAGCTGTGGCGAAAGATCTCTTTAGAGTATTGAAAAGCAAAGATGTCACATTGAAGACGAATGTGCATCTGACCCATGCCATGGTATTTTCAGTGGCATCATATGGTTGTGAAAGCTGGACATTGAACAAGAGAGACAGAAAAAGAATTGATGCTTTTGAATTGTGGTGCTGGAGACGTCTATTGAATATACCATGGACTGCCAAAAGAACCAACAAATCTGTCCTAGAAGATGCACAACCATAGTGCTCCTTGAAAGCAAAAATGGCTAAACTGAGTCTTACATATTTCGGACATGTAGTCAGGAGAGAACAATCCCTGGAGAAGGACATCACGTTTGGAAGATTGGCAGGTCAACGCAAAAGAGAAAAACCCTCCACCAGCTGGATTGACACAGTGTCTGCAACAATGGGCTTAAACATAAATAAGATTGTTTGCCTGGCGCAGAATCGGCAAGTGTTTCGATCTGCTGTACATAGGGTCACTATGAGTCGGACTTGACTCGACGGCACCTAACAACAACAACAACAACGTATGTGTCATTGAACCAAGGCTAACATTATGTTAAACATAATTGTATAAGATCATTTTTAGGCAGATTCAAAAACAGAATTTATCTGTATGACTTTTGTACTTTATGACATTGTTTTCAAAGATTGTTGCGGGACACTGGTATTTATTTATTTTAATTTTGGCTTTCCACCTGCATTGAATGAGGTGAATGACTAACTTCTACACATGTGACACCCTGAATTGATCACAAGCTAAGGTAAATATTATATATTCTCCAATCTAATCCTTACACTTTCAACAATTTTATATGGCTACCAAAGCAGATGCAAATTAGAATCATGTGGTGATTAGATTGCTATGTGAGAACTCTACCACATTCAGTCCTCATGCAATTTTAATCTGCATTTGGTTTTGTAGCCCTATAAACTGTTGAAAGTGTGCAGTTTAGATTTGAGAACATACAGTATGTATGCTCTGGAGAGGGGACTGGGATTTAGCTCAGTTGGCAGAGCGCTGCCCTGCAGCCTCTGAGGTCCAGAGTTTGATTCCCAGCACCGCAAAATGGGAGAAGGACCTGGCAACCCACTCCCAAGGCAATCCTGAAACAGTGAGCCATTGAAAACCCTACGAGGGTCGATATGAGTTGGACTGGACTCGATGGCACCTAACAACAACAACAACATACTCTGGAGAAGTAAATGTTACAAATAACAACTGAACTTCAGATATTATCAGTAATTTTGGGAATGATTTTAAAAGATAGCTCTACAATTTTACTTAATAAAGAATGAGACAAGTAGGATTGTGATTAGTCTCAGAAAATCACATTTTTCACTAAAATCTCAAGTAGTTAATTAATGAATCATTGTAAATATTGAGAATTTTGTAATGTCTGGACAGAATTCAAAACACTTGCCAAATTACCATATGGGGGACAATAACCATAGAAATATACATATGAAATTATGAGTGAAATTATGTCTATGAAGGTAAATATGAAGTTTTTTTGGATCCCAAAAATGTGTGTAAGTAGGGATAAGGCTCCTATTAGTATCCTGAGAAATGCTTTTTAATTATGTAAAAATTAAGGAAAACTTTAACTGGCACTCAAGCTAGCAATGTAATGAAAATATCTGATTTTATGAAAACATTTCAAGTTAAGAAACATTGTAGAGGGAATATAAAGGTGGTCAGTGAATCTGGGGTTTACTGGAAAAGGGTAGACAAGCTCATGTTTATGTGGGAGATAAGAAATTAGTTGATAATGTGGGATCTAGATAAGCTTGGGGACTTATGCTAGTTATCAAAAGGATTTCTCATGTTCAACATCTTAGTTATGGCTTTTTATTCTATTTGAGTTTTAGTTCTTTATCTTATTGGTTTATATCTTCCTTTCATATTAATTATGATCCCAGCTGTACGTATGATTTTCTACTTCTGTTTCAGAAAAGATATATCTTATATATTTTAGTTAGCATATAAAAAATTAACTGACTTACATCTAGAATGCAATCAGGATTTTTTTCTTTGGCTAATGAATCAAACACAAAAATAGATTACTTTTAGATACATGCTTTATGGATATTCAGGTTTCCTCTTTCTCTCTGGTTTTTCATGATTGCACTTCTTTTTTCTAGCAATTTATTTTATTGTTTTTCTGCTAACTTGCTCTTGACTAAGATGAGATACTTCTATTCTAGAAAGGGATAAGAGATTCAATCAGTTGAATCCCCTTATCTGAAATATTTCCAGTGGGGAAAGAAAAGTTTCCTTCTCAGAGTTATTGCTAGATATCACGATGTGACTAGCTCACAAAACTTTCATAGTCTCTAATTATAAGTATTTATACATTGTTGTTGTTAGTTGCCCTCGAATCGTGTCCAACTCATAGCAACACTCATAGAGTTTTCAATGGGTGATTGTTTTGGGATTGTCTCAGGAGTGGACTACCATGTCCTTCTCCCATTTTTTCAGTGCTGGTGATTGAAACCAGAGCCTCTGAGACCTCAGAGCAGCACTCTACCAACTGAGCTAAACCCCAGCTCAGCAATTGTAAAACTGTCACTAATCAATTCTAAAAGATGAAATTTTCACAAAGACCAATAGAGTGAATACTACCATTCCAAATAACTTTTTGTTGTTAGGTGCCCTCAAGTTGGGTCTGACTCATAGTAACCCAATGTACAACAGAAGAAATACTCCTAGATTTTGTGCCAGAAACACCATCCTTTTTTATATTTAAGCCCAATTTTGCAAACACTGTATCAATCCATCTAGTTGAAGGTGTTCCTTTTTTTTTTTTTATTGAGCTGCCACTCTCCCAAACATAATGGCCTTCTCCAAGGATTGTTTCCTCCCTACAACATGTTCAAAATACATATGACACAGAGTAGCCATCCTTGCTTCCAAGGAGCACTCTGATTGCACTTCTAGGACAGATCTGTTGGTTCTTTTGGCAGTCCGTGCTATATTCAGGATTCATCTTCAGCACTATAATTTAAAAGCATCAATTATTTTTCTGTCTCCCATATTCAGTGTCCAACTTTCACAACCATATGATTCAACTGAAAATACCATGACATGAGTCAGGTGCACTTTCGTCTTCAATGTAATAATTTTATTTTTCAACACTTTAAAGAGGTCTTTTGCAACACCTTTTCCCAGTGCAATGTGTCTTTTGATTTCTTGACTACTGTTTTTGTGGGTGTTGATAGTAGAACCAAATAAAGCAAAATCTTGGACAACTTCAATCATTTCTGCATTTATCATGAAGTTGTATACTGACCAAATTAAACTTTTTTTTTTGTTGTTGTTGTTGTTGCTGAGGTGCAATCCATATTAAAGGCTATGTTCTTTGATCTTCATCAGTAAATGTTCCAAATCCTTTTCCCTTTCAGGAGGCAGAGTTGTGTCATCTGCATAATGCAAGTTGTTAATGAATTTTCTTCCAATCACGATGCTGTAATCTTCTCCACAAAGTTCAGCTTCTCAGAATATTTGCTCAGCATAGAGATTAAAGAGGTACAGTGAAGGATACAGCTCTGGCGCACACTTTTCTTGACTTAAACCAAACAGTTTTCTTGTTCTGTTTGAACAACTGCCTCCTGGTCCATGTAGAGATTCCTCATGAGCACAAATAAGGGTTCTCATATTCTCATTCTTCACAATGTTATCCATAATTTGTTATTATCCACACAGTAAATTGCCTTTGCATATTCAATAAAATATAGATAGACATATTTCTGATATTTGTTGCTATCGGCTAATATATATTTGACATCAGTAGTGATGTCCCTGGTTCCATGCACTTTTCTGACTCCAGCTTGATTTTCTGGCAGTTCCCTGTCTACATACTGCTGCAGTCACTTTTAAATGATCTTCAGAAAATAATTTATTGTGTATAATATGAATGATATTGTTTGACAATTTGCACATTTAAATAAATAGGATATGAAAAATGCAGATTGTCAATATGTAAAATGATTAAAAATTTCTGCTTCCTCTATCACAATTACTATGGAAATAACCATTCTACAATACTGAAATTTTACCAGGCATTCCCATGTACTGCCTATTTTGTTTTGCTTTTTGTCATCTAGAGATTTCAATTCTTTTTCTTCAGATTTTTAGGAATTGAAAAGTGTATAAATTCAATAATATCTCATATATCTTTTGCAAATTGTAGTAAGGGACTATAGTCACATATTTTTTTCTCTGACATACTTCATGTGCCTTTTAGATTGTAGTCTCTTCTGTTGAATGATACAATGAGTTTTTCATAATATGCATTAGGGATTCCACCGATTTAACCAGAGGGAATTTTTTTCCCTCCAGATTCATCTGCCCTAGAGTACTGTATATTCCATATTGACTCAAATATAGTATTCACTACCAATCTTCACTGTTGGTGTGATTATTCTTTTACAAGAATCTTTATAAGTATAGACACTAGAGAAAAATTGGAAAAGGTATATTACTATCCTGAAGCCAAAACCAAGGAAATGTTTTTCTCAATAATTGAACTTTCTAAAAACATTGCCAGTATATTGTTCTATAGATTAAAGATTTCAATTCATGTTATTTAACAAATTTGTAAGTCTATTTGAGTCTTAATGGTCATAAAGTGGTATCTGAAACAAAAATAAGCACTAAAAACTTCAATAGCAAGAAAATTAAGGCACTATCTGAATCAAAGACCTCAGATTGTGCAAATGAACTAGGTTATTGTAAATGAGGGTGAAGTTCACAAGAATTTAGGTTAGTGAATCCAAATATTATAACAGCAGGTGTAAGAAGTGATTATTTCTTGTCTTATGGAGATCGTTAAACACTGTGATTCTTCTAATATGCAATGAGTAATAGTCTTTAAATTCCTTTTGATTGTATGTAACTTCCAAAATAGATAACAGTAATTACAAAGTACAATCATACTCTGCAAATAGCTTTGGCTAATTTCTCTGTTTCAATGTTGTAAAGGGGGTTTTATTCTTAAAACCTTTCTTCAAATTGCAGTAAGTGCCAGGAAGCATTATTGACATCAAATTGATCAGTACTTGCAAATGTGAGAGGTTTTCTTATTATGTTATTATTGTAATTTTATTCAGTTTGTTTTCTAATGAAGTTGGCTTTCTGTTCCTATTTTTATTAGCTATTATTGCACTCTTTATTATTGCTTTCTTTCTTTCCTTTCTTTCCTTCCTTCCTTTCTTTCTTTTTTTTCTTTCTTTCTTCCTTCATTTCTTTCTTTCTTTCTCTCTTTTTTTTCTTTTTTGTTACAATATTAGGGTCTTTCTGCTCTGCACCCCAAGACCCTTTTTGGTTATTTTAAGAAAGTTTCTTGCTAAGTTGCGAAGGTTGCCTCCGGCTTGAAACACTCTGTCCTCCTCCCTCCTTCTTCAGGTTTTTGGAATTATAGGCATGCACCACAGCCGTCTGGATTGGTCATGTAGTTCTATGGTAGAGCACTTTCCTAGCATGTGTGACATCCTGAGTTCAACCCCCTAGGACTGCCAAAAAATTGTATTTTATGGTGGATTAATGAGACAAAATTGTATACATTTATGAATCACATTATGATGTCATATGTGTATATTGTGGAGCTATTTAATCAAAGTCATTAACAAATAAATTACAAAACTCAAATATTTCCCATTTTTGTTGTGCAAACATTTGACACTTTGCAATTTTGAAATAAACATTACATTATTATTAACTATGGTCACCCTGCTGTGCAATATATCTCAGAATTTATTACTAATGTCTATCTGAAACTTAGTATGTTCTGACCAACAATGCCTCATGCCATTTCTTTACACTCTCCTAGACTCTGTTAATCATTGTTCTACTATTTGAGTTCAAATAGCTTAGATTCTACATATAAGTGTGGTTGTATAGTATTTATCTTTCTATACATGGCTCATTTAGGAAAATGTCTTCTAATGCATCCATATTACTGCAAATGACAATTTCTTTCTTTTTTATGTTGAATACTAATCTCATTACATATTATATAATTATATTTTCCCCCACATATCTGGCAGCCTGTGATGCTGTGATGGTGAAAGCTATGCCACCAAAATTTCAGATACCAGCAGGGCCAACCATAATGGACAGGTTCCAGACAAAGACAGACTAGGGAAAAGGAGCCTGCAGCCTATTCCAAAAACATTTAGCCATTGAAAACCCTATGAATAGCAAAGAAGCACTGTCAAACATAGAGCAAGAAAAGCTGAAAAGTATTCAAGAAATGACTGGGGAAGAATTGTTTCCTCAAAGTAGAGTCTACCTTAATGATGAGAATGATGTAAAGACCCTGGGACCTCCTATTGCTAATATGGCACAATTCAAAATGAGAAGAAACATAATGGCTACACCGTGGACTCATACATACAAAGACTGTTTACACTGCACAATGTTTGGTAGTGTTTTGTTCTGTTGTGCATAGGGTCACCATGAATTGGATCTGACTCAATGACACACAACAACAACAACAATATATTTTATCACATATATATTTGTAATGAAACATACGATATGTGATCAATAGATGTGG
This sequence comes from Pedetes capensis, assembly GCA_007922755.1. Classification (NCBI taxonomy): domain Eukaryota; kingdom Metazoa; phylum Chordata; class Mammalia; order Rodentia; family Pedetidae; genus Pedetes; species Pedetes capensis. The sequence goes on from VMDO01024522.1 coordinate 11,030, forward strand.
TGAATATTTACATTTTTAAAAAATTATTACAGTAAAGGACACATTGCTATTAATCCCACTCAAAATACTCCTCCTGGCTTCAGAAACACTTATCATTCTTTTCACTTTCTGCAGCAGTTCTGGAGTCCTCTTTTGTGAGTGTCTTTAGTCATGCTATTGTGGCTGCTTCACTATTCTGAAATGATTCAAAACAGTGACTTTTCATGGTTATGTTGACTTTGGAGAACAGCCAGAAGTCACATGGAGTGAGATTTGGTAAATAAGGGTAGAGGCAAACACATTTTAAGCTTTTATTGGATAGAAAATACAGTACCAGAAGTGATGTGTGACATGGATCATTGTCATGCTGGAGGATGAAACTAAAGACACTCATGAAAGTGGATTTTCAGAACTACTTCAGAAGGTGGCAGGAATAATGGGGTAAGTGTTTTAGGGGGATTATTTTGAGTGAAATTAATGGCAGCATATCTTCTACTGTATATATTTTCTATTTTAAACATGGGCTGGGATTTATCTCAGTTCATAAAGCATGGCTCTGCAGTCTCTGAGGTCAAAGGTTAAATTCCCAGCACTGCAAAAATGGGAGAAGGATGTGGCAGTCCACTCCCGAGGCAATCCCAAAATGATCAACCATTCAAAACCCTATGAGGGTCACTATGAGTCAGACATGGCACGATGGCATCTAACAACAACAATAACTTTAAACATTCACACTATATTTTTAGTGTGTGTGTGTGTGTGTGTGTGTGTGTGTGTGTGTGTGTGTGTAAAGGGGATTTTGTCCTGAAAATAATTCTTCAAATTGTAGTAAGTACCAAAGAGTATTATTGATATGAAACTGATCTATCTCTCTATATTACAATTTCTTTATCCATTTATCCATGGATGGGTACTGTCATTTACTTTTCTTGGCTATTCTGAAAATGCTGCAGTAAACGTGGCAATATAGGTGTCTTCTTAACATACTGACTTCATTTGTTTTGGACACATATCCAACATCAGGATTGGTGGAACATATAGTAGTTTTGCTTCTCGTTTTTAAGGAGACTCCGTACTGTTTTCCATTATAACTGTACCATTCTACATCCTCATCAACAGTGTGTAAGGACTACCTTTTCTCTGCCTTGTTGGCATTTGCATTTATTGACCACTCTGTAATGTTGCTGCTGTTGTTTGTTCAATTAGCTCTCTCTATAAAACTCTTTTATCTTAATTCTCCATGAACCCCTCATAAATTTCTTAATACTAAATTTTATTGTTTCATCTCTTGGGTTTGCTACTTTTAAGTTTCTTGTTCTTCAGTCTAAACATGCCTCTTAGAATTGCCCTGAACTAATTCCCTTAGACTACTCCATATTGATAGGTACATACTCATGACTACATGCCATTGATTCCTAAATGATTAATATCAAACTTTCAATAGAAGATGATTGTTAAACATAGGGATTATATTCTTCTAAAATTCATAGTCTTCATTGATAATTTTACCCACTCTACATTAAGTAAATGAGTGTACAAAATGCATTGCTCACATAATTGGACATAAAACATAATTGAATAACACTATTTAACTTTAAGTTCATTATATTTAATAATTCAAAATTAAAATATTTTTATTTTGTACCTTTTGAAAATTCTTTTTCTTTTTTCTTATCCTAAAGTATTCAAACACATTTATCCATGATGCCATTTCCTTTATTACTTTGTGGAATATCTGCCTTAATTTACCTGTCTATGTCATCCAAGTTAAATGTAAATTTTCTATAGTTCAAGAAAAAAAATGTGGCACAATAAACCTCATCATTTCAGATGTACTTGTTCTTTCACATCAAGCTCTTCCGAGGCTTTTAAGATTTGTCTTATTTCTTATGTTAGCCAGAGTAGAGCACTAGTTCATGACATATTAGGACTCTCCCACACAAAAGTCTAAAAAGAAAGAAGAAACAGAATGAGAAGAAGAAAAGAATGATAAGAAGAAAAGAAATACTGAAGGATAATATAAAACTTTTGAATAAGAAAGAAAAAATGTTATTTTATCTACTTAATTTTTTTGTTTTGCATGAAAATTTAGAATCATAACATAATACCAAATAAAACTATTTATAAACATAATAACCTTGACTATGTATCACAAGGTTTTCCTTCCTATTTATAACAGCAAAGAATTTCAAAGCTTCTTCAACTTGATAAGAAATTTAATTATATTTTGTCATCAATAATTTATGGTTCCAAATTATATTAAATTGGCAGCCGGTGATGTGAAGTGCAAATGAAATCAGGCCAATTCTAACCAAATCAGGCATAAAATTATATTTTAATAAACTTTGATTCTACTTCCTATTACCCTTTTCTCTCTTTATCATGCATGCCTGAGCTCCATGTGTAATTTATGTACACAGATGTTGAGTTTTATTGCTTTGATAATTTAGGAATCTGACTGTTGAAAAGGAGATATTATTGCATACAGGCAAAATCTAATGAACTTTTTTCTTTTAAAGATAAGTGATGGGAATTCTCTGCCTAAGAAATTGCTATGGAGCAAAGACAAAAGAGACAACATATGGCTTCTCAATTCTTTTTTCTTTCTTTCCTTCCTTCCTTCCTTCCTTCTTTCCTTCCTACTTTCCTTCCTTCCTTCTCTCCCTCCCTCCCTTCTTTTTTTCTTTGTTTTTCTGTGCTGCAAATTGAACCCAGAGCCTTGCACATGCGAGACAAGAGATATACCACTGAACTATAGCCTTTATTTTTTGTAGGGGTAAAAATCTGGCAAATCTACTGGTTTTTGCACTAACTATTCACATAACAGGAGGAATTAAAGGAAACATGATAGGGAATATAACTTTTAGACCAAAGAAAGATAGTAAATTAGCACATTTATTTTATCAAAACTGAGGATATAAACTTAATATCAGATAACTGTACTATTCCTTCTTTAAAATATACTAGCTAGAAATTTTGGGTGGTTTAAGTTAACGATGGATGAATTTATCGAACTATCTCACAATTGTCCAAAATAACAATAAGAATAACAAACAAAACCATGTAAAACATATGCTTTAGCAAAACTAGAAGAGAGTGAATAGGTAACTTGCAATCACACATAAACAGAATAGTAAATGGTAACTTACAAGTGGTCTCTCATCCTTCTGTGCAGACCTTTTCTTCTCGAAGAGCAAGGACAGACTGAGAGCACCTGTAGCAGGTGAGATAATAGGGGAGCAAACTGCAGGCTTAAGATTGATCTATGTTTATTAACAGAAAAAGAAAATCTCATCCAACTGTAAAAACAGTGAAAGAGATTCCAGTAGAGCAGAGGAAACAACAGAGAAGGAATTTTGCAGTGTATCTAGAACCTGAGTGTTTTAAAGCACATTTCAGTGAAGAAGAGGGTAAAGGAAGAGACACTTCTTATTTGAAAAAATAAAAAAGAAAAGAAAAAAAGAAAATTTAGTAACAAGTAAACAGAATATCTAAATCTTACCAGGTTGTGAACCTTGCCACATCATTATTCCTGATTCCAGTCATTCAAAACAAAACAAAGCAAAAAAAAAAAAAAAAAAAAAAGAAAACAAATAAAATATTTTGTTATGCTGGAGTGTGATGCCTTATAAATCATTGCAAACCATAAGTGATTTTCCAGAAAGGCAAGATTACAAACAATTTTCATATATTTATGTCCTGTAAAAAGCAAGCAAAAAGAACAGGACAGAAAAACCATTTTACTTACAGACTAAATCTACACAATAATTTAAATATATTCCAAAAGCCATTTAGGGATACTTAACATGCAATATGAATAGTCAGTATAAAAGTAGGTTTATACATAAAGGAAAAAAGAACAAAAAAGCAAAAACAGAACAGAGAAATAAAAGGTAAAGTCAAAATAACATTAAAATGCTGACTAAATTTTAAGGCTTTTAAAGAAGTAGATCTGAATGAAAACTTAACAAGGATAATTAAAGGAAATAAGTGTGAAACAAAAAAAAATGGTCAAATATCTATGGTATGTATAACTGAATTCTCTGAAGAAGCTTACCAAAACAATGAAATATTGAAAACTGTAATACAAAATGGATTTTTTTCCTGGAAATGAAAAAGACTTGCATCTACATATTGAATGAACCAAGGGACTACCACTGTTCAAAAATAAATTTTTAGACATTTTCTAGAAATTCTATTAAACTTTATAGTCAAAAGAAATACTCTTGGGATCTCCTGGGGAAAATAACAAATAAGAAACAAGAACAATAGAATTAAATTGACATCAGATTCACCAGAAAAGTACACTCTATGAAGCTCAGTGCTGTGGTTTTAAGGGTAGCTTAGCTATATTCCAAGTGTCAAAGCAATATAGTCACTCAGTAGATCAAGGAGTTTCCTGCAGTGCAATTCTTTTTGCCATACTAGGAGTTGAACTCAGGAACTTGTGCATGCTAGGCAAGTGCTCCACCACTGAGCTGCACTCCTGGCATGACAAAAAGTATACTCTATGTCTTATTTTTATAGAAATAACATAACTAAAACAGAAATCTGAAGGAGAAGAGAAATGTTAAATAAACTTATGAGTTGTCATACAGGCAACATTTTGTAGTTAAATTATTTAAAATTAACAAGTTGGATCAGAAACAAAAAGCCAGGCATATTTTTAAACAAAATCAAGCCATCTTAAATCCAGAAATCTGGTTCAATAAATAAAAGAGCAAAAATGTTCTCACAGATAAATGTGAAAGATAGTATACTTAATGAATATGCCGTGAAATAATATGAAAACATGGCAATCAATCATAAAAAATAACTTTTAGATCAATAAATATAATATACTGAACTTTAATTGAAAAAGTCAATTTAACTAGCTAATCAAAATTCACATCTTTAAGAAATAATTATAAAACGTGAAACTGAAAAAATGTATTCTTTTTTTTTTTCCGTACTGAGGGTTGAACACAGAGCCTCACACTTGCATGCTTTGCAAGTGCTGGACCACTGAGCTGCACCCCCAGCCCATTTTCTTTTTTTTTTTTTTACTTTTTTGAGGCAAGATCTCACTAAATTACACCGACTGCCACTGGTTACAAACTTGCGATCTTCCTGTCTCCGTCTCCCAAACCACTGGGATTACAGGCATGCAGAAACTGAAATGTATTCTAGGATTTGGGAAAATCTGAAAATCTGGGTTTGTTACAATAGTAATAGAAAAGTGATAACTTAAGGAAAAATTATTGAAAGTAACAAAAGACAATTTTAATTATAAATACTTGATTTGCTAAATAAATACCTCATTTTAAAGTAAGTATGTACCAAATTTTATAGTAAATCAAGTTTATAAAGCAAAAAATACAAGAAAGGCAAGGAGAAATGAGTAGAAAGACAAGAATTAACAACATTCTTAATTTAAGATGGGAAATGATTAAGGACATATAAGAACAAAACAATGTCATTAATAAAGTGGATGTGATGGATATTATCTGCCACAGTCGTACCACCCTGGCATTCAGTCTTGTCAGATCTTGAAAGCTAAGCAGGGTCAGGCCTGATTAGTACTTGGATTAGGGATCATCTGGGAGTACTGGGTCTTGTAGTTTTGAGAGAAAAACATGGCAGCCCACTCCAGAAACAATCAGCCATTGAAAACCCTATGAATAGCAGAGGAGCCAGGACAATAGTTCAGGACATGGAACAGGGTTGGGCAATATTTTGTATGCTGTACCTATGGTCACTGTGAACCAGGTGCAAATTGATGGCACCTAACAACAACATGTATATATCTAAAAATTTGTATCATGAAAATAGAGAATTTTTTTTCAGGAGTCAGGATTAAACTCAGAGCTTTGCACATGGTAGACAAAGGCTCCACCACTGAGCTGGACCCCAAGACTCTTGTTTGTTTATTTACATTTTGTAATACTGTGGGGTTAAACCAAGGCCATCATGCATGTCAAGCAAAGGCTGTAACACTAAGCTGCACCATCAGCCCTTTTTAAAGTTTAATTTAATTTTTAATTTTGAGACATAGTCTTGTTAAATTGCATAGGCTGCCTCTGGCCTCGAATTTAGGATCCTTCTGCCTCAGCCTTATGAGTTGTTGGGATTATATGAATGCATGCATGGGATAGTGCATACCTGAGAATAAAACTTCATAAGGGTTCATGAGACACTATGAATCATGTACAAAGAAAATACCACTATGTTCCCTGAGATAGAAATAGTACAAACAAAACTGATCACAGTGAAACAACACTATAAGAGAATAGTTATGTCAAAGGCAATTCCAATTTGAATTTTTCAAATATTCTATTAAACAATTATCAAGATAAAGAGTAAATATACACTAAAATTTGGGAAATTACTAAAAATACTAAAAATACTTTATATGCCAAAATACATGGGATTTATCTAAGTCAGGAATTGTATTCACAGTCTTAATTTTTTTTTGTCTATAGAAATGAACATAAAATTTAACAGTACTCTCAGACTTCTCTGCAAATAAATACATTTCTGAGGAAGTGCAACCTACCAAAGCCATCTCATTAGAGAACAAAGGCTTAAGTTAAATACATCATGTAGAAAATAATAACAGTAGAAGAGAAGTAAAAAGAACTCTTAAAAAGGTAAACGGGAAAGTAAGTTTTAGTGGGAAAAATCCACAAAACCTTCAAACAACAGGTATCTCCATAAATTGTTCAAGAGAACTTCAAATATTTATGGAATATCACATTGATATCTAAGTCTAATAAATACAAAACAGAAAAAATATTACTTATATGGTATCAATGCAAATTATTCAATTAAACGTAAAATAGTAAACCAATACCATGTTATACTCATTATATATGGTGTCCAAATATAGTTTTTTCCAGAAATAGACATTTATATAATACTAGGAAATCATCAATGCAGCCTAAAATGCTTATAGATAAAAAACTTTTAAAACGTCTAATTTTAAAAAAATTCAAGAAAATAAGATTATGTGCAGTCCTTTGTATATGTGATGATAAATATAGCTTAATTAAAAAATATCTTTGTATTTATTTGGAAAATATTAAACATGCTTCCACTAAGATTAGGAAAAAGGAATTGATATGCATTGCTGCCTATAAGAATATTTCCTTTAGGTTTAGCCAATATAATTAAAGAAATCAATGAGAATAATTAAAATCAAACTATAATAAGCAAAAGGGAGAAGGATGTGGAAATCTACTCCTAAAGCAATCCCCCCAAAATCAGCCACTGAAAACGCTATGAGGGTCGCTATGAGTCAGACTCAACTCCAGAGCACCTAACAACAACATAATAAACAAACTCTGTTTATTCCATGAGATAGGATTACACACTCAATCATGGTGTTGTTAGTTGACATTGAGTTGGATCCCAATCATATAACCCTATGTACAGCAAAATGAAACAGTACCCAATACTGTGCAATGCACACAATCATTTTGAGTCCATTGTTGCAATCACTGAGTTTCTTCTCATTTTGAGTTGTGTCTTATCAGCAAATGGAGGTCCCAGGGGGCTTTACTCCATTCTCATCATTAAAGTTGACTCTACTCTGAGGAGGTAAGTCTTCTCCAGTCATTTCTTGAATGCCTTTTAGCTGGGGGGCTCATTTTCTAGTACTATATGTAACAGTGCTTCTTTGCTATTCCTAGGGTTTTCTTTTTTCTTTTCTTTTCTTTTCTTTTCTTTCTTTTTTTTTTTCTTTTTTTGCCTTTGGAAATTTTTTAATGGAATTTTTTAATGTACACCTTAATATGCTTCATTCTGACATGCTTTTCATTGTGACATTTCCATATATCCATTTTGATGTACATTATTCATACAGGTGCCCCCTTACCCTCTTGTATGCTTCCCCCCATTCCACCCTCCCCATCAGAGACTTCTCCATCATTTACTTGGTAATATTTTTCTATATGTCCTTGGGTTCCAGTTCTGTTTAAGATAGAAACTTTTCCTGAGGTGAACTTTGTTTTTATCTTGTCAGAACTATTGCATGCATTTTCTAGACTACTTATAATAACATCATTCTTAGCTTATTTTTTTCCTTTTATTTTGATCTGACCTTTGAATAGGACTTTTCCTTCTTATAATTTTGATTCAGCTCCCACATATGAGTGAGAACATGTGGTGTTTCTCTTTCTGAACTTCTATTCATTCACTTAAAATAATTTTCTCTAATTCCATCCATTTTGCTGTGAATGTCCTTATTTCATTTTTCTTGATTGCTGAGTAGTATTCCATTGTATATATGTACCATAGTTTTTTTATCCATTCTTCTGTTGAAGAGCACTTTAGTTGATTCCATATTCTTGCTATTGTGAAAAGTGCTCCATTGAACATGTATATGCAGATGTCTCTATGGTATGATGACCCATCTCCCTTTGGGTAAATTCCCTATAGTGTTATGGCTAAGTCATATGGTAGATCAATTTTTAGTATTTTAAGATACCTTCATATTGATTTCCACAGTGGTTGGACCAATTTACAGATACACCAACAATGTAAGAGTGTTCCCTTTTCTCCGCAACTTGCCAGCATTTGTTGTTATTTGTTTTATTGATCTTGGCCATTCTTACTGGTATAAGGTGAAATCTCAGTGTTGTTTGAATTTGCATTTCCCTAATGGCTAGGGATGTTGAGCATTTTTTCATGTGTTTCATGACTTTATGGACCTCTTCATTTGAGAACTGTCTGCTCAGTTCCTTTGCCCATTTGTGTATTGGGTTATTTGTTTTGGGGGGATTTTTTTTCTTGAGTTCTTTATAAATTCTAGTAATTAGACCTTTATCTGATGTATAAAATGCGAAGACTTTTTCCCATTCTGTGGGGGTTTCCTTGACTCTGTTGTTTCTTTTGCTGTGGAGAAGCTTTTTAATTTCATGTAATCCCATTTATCTGTTCTTGTTTCAATTTGTTGAGCAATTGGAGTCCTATTAAGGAAATACTTTCCTATGCCTATATGATGTAGTGTATTGCCTATCTTGCCTTCTATAAGTTTTAAAGTTTCTGGTTTTATGTTGAGATCTTTTATCCATTTTGAGTTAACTGTCATGTATATTGAGAGATGCAGGTCAGTTTTCATTTTTCTGCATGCAGATGACCATGTTTCTTAGCACCATTTGTTGAAGAGGCTATCCTTTTTCCAGTTTACTTGCTTTGCTCTGTTGTTGAAAATCAGGTAGAGATATGTGTGTTGAGGTATTTCTGGGTCTTCTGTTCCAGATGTTTTTGGGCGTATTTTTGTGCCAGTACCAAGCTGTTTTTGCAAACACTGCCCTATAGTATAGCTTGAAGTCAGGGATTGTGATTCCACCTGCATTAGTTTTGCAGCTAAAAGTGTTTTGGCTATACGTGGAATTTTGTGGTTCCATATGAATTTCTGGATCATTTTTTCTATTTCAGTAAAGTCAGTCATTGGAATTTTAATGGGTATTGCATTAAATCTATCGATTGCTTTTGGTAGGATAGCCATTTTTACTATATTAATTCTCCCTATCCAGGAGCAGGGGAGGTCTTTCCATTTTTCAATGTCCTCTGCTATTTCTTTCTTTTATGTTTTGAGATTTTCCTTGTATAGATCTGAAGGGTCTTTGGTTACATTGATTCCAAGGTATTTAATTTTCTGGTGGGCTATCGTGAATGGTAGTTTTCCTGAAATTTCCTTCTCTTCCTGTTTGGAATTGGTGTAAAGAAAAGCTATTGATTTTTGTGTGTTAATTCTGTAGCCTGCAACTTTGCTGAAGGAGTTAATTAATTCTAGCAGTTTTTTCGTTGAGGTTTTGGGGTCTTTCAGGTATAGGATCATATCATCTGCAAATAAGCATAATTTGACCTCTTCATTGCCAATCTGTATCCCTTTGATTTCTTCTTCTTGTCTGATTGCCCTGGCCAGGACTTCAATTACTATGTTAAATAGAGTAGGAGAGAGAGGACATCCTTGTCTTTTTCCAGATCTAAGAGGAAATGGTTTCAGTTTTTCTCCATTTAATATAATGTTGGCTGTAGGTTTGTCATAAATGGCTTTTATGAAATTAAGGTATTTGCCTGCTATACCTATCTTCTTCAGTGTTTTTATTATGAAAAGATGTTGCACTTTTTCGAAGGCCTTTTCAGCATCAATTGAGATGACCATGTGGTTTTTGTTTGCCAGTTTCTTGATATGTTGGATTACATTAATTGATTTCCGTATGTTAAATCAGCCTTGCATCTGTGGTATAAATCCCACTTGGTCATGGTGAATAATCTTTTTCATATGCTGCTGTATTCTGTTTGCCAGAATTTTATTAAATATTTTTGCATCTAGATTTATAAGGGAGATGGGTCTATACTTCTCTATGTGAGATGAATCTTTTCCTGGTTTAGGTATCAGGGTGATGGTAGCTTCATAGAATGAATTTGTGAGTGTTCCCTCCTTTTCTATTTTTTGGAACAATTTGAGGAAGACAGGTATTATATCTTCTTTTAAAGTTTGGTAAAATTCTGCTATGGTTATTGGAAATTTTTAATGTACAACTTAATGGGTTTCATTATGACATGTATTTCATTGTGATATTTCCATATATACATTTCATTATGAATTGCTCACATAACTTCCCCCTTATCATCTCATGACCCTCCACCAATGATCTCCTTTCTACTTGTATGTCTTTTCCTGGGAATATTTATCTATATATGTGCATCAAAATTTTGATTTAAGTCCAAACATTTTTACATAGTGATCTATCTTTTTAAATTTTCAGCTATATTGCAGGAGTGATCTTGTCTGCTTACATTATTTCAATCCTTTGCTATTATTGCTGCTATTATTATTATTATTATTATTATTATTATTTCCTGTCTAATAAAGCTGTGCTGTTTACACTGAGGTTTACCTCTCCCCCTTTCCTTCTACCTCATTCACCATCATACCCCTCCCATCTTCTCCCATCCTTGCTTCCTTTTGCTAGATCCCTCCCTCTCTCTTTCCACTCCATAAGTTGTCCCTTTTATGCTAAGTTTAATTGAACTTTTTATTATGTTCCAATTTGTGTATAGGATATTTTCCTTCTTTTTTAAGTTTGATTAAGCTACCACATATGAGTGAGAACATATGGTACTTCTCTTTTGGGGCTTGTGCTCATTCACTTAAGATGATTTTCTCCAGTTCCATCCATTTTGCTGCAAATGACATTATTTCATTTTTTAAATTGCTGAGTAGTATTCCATTGTGTATATGTATAACTTTTTTATCCATTCTTCTATTGATGGGCAATTTGGTTGATTCCATATCCTTGCTATTTTGAAAAGTGCTGCATTGAATATGGAAATGCAGGTGTCTCTGTCGGATGATGACTCATCTCCCTTTAGGTATATTTGCAATAGTGGTATAACTGGGTCATATGGCAGATCTATTTTTAGTTTTCTGAGGTACCTCCATATTGACTTCCAAAGTGGCTAAACCAATTTACAACTCCACCAGCAGTGTAAGAGGGTTCCCTTTTCTCCACACCCTTGCCAGCATTTGTTATTATTAGTTTTATTGATCTTGGCCATTCTTACTGGAGTAAGGTGGAATCTCAGAGTTGTTTTGATTTGCATTTCCCTAATGGCTAAGGATATTGAGCATTTTTTCATGTGCTTCGTGGCCTTGTGAGCTTCTTCATTTGAGAACCGTCTGTTCATTTCCTTTGCCTACTTGTGTATTGGGTTATTTATTTTCTTGGGAATTCCTTTCTTGAATTCATTATAAATTCTGGAAATTAGTCCTCTGTCCATTTTATAGGATGCAAAGATTTTCTCCCATTCAGTGGGACTTCCTTGACTCTTTGATTGTTTCCTTTGTTCTACAGAAGCTTTTTAATTTCATGTAATTCCACTTATCTGTTCTTATTGAGATTTCCTGAACAATTGTAGTCTTATTAAGGGAATGCTTTCCTATGCCTATATGTTGGAGCATATTGCCTATCTTTTCTTCCAGTAATTTTAAAGTTTTTGGTTTTATGTTGAGGTCTTTTATCCATTTTGACTTAACTCCAAAGATGGAGCAATAGGTAAATATTCTATGAATATTGTGTTGCTGGGAAAAAAGGTTCACAGATCTCTTGGAATATAAGGTTGATTATTTTAATTTAGCTTTTGAAGATACTTGTGGCCTTTGGTTATAAATCTTTTTAGCCAGTGAAAACTGTTGTCACTTTCATACACATAGGATAACAATACTTTATTGAAGTACCTATAGTCAACAACTCAACTTTGGGAAATAGAAGTGTATATGGTATTCGATCAAATAATTAAGAAAAGGTTTAATACAATATCTGTTATTGCTGACATCTGATTACAGTTTTAGAATAATGACTAACGTGGTAAATTGTATTTCATAGCAGTTGAATTTTCAAATCATATATGGTAGCTTAATCAATGCAAGAACAAATAAACCAAATGAAGTAAAATTAATTTTAGTAATATGCATCAGGGTTTCTCAAAGTTTAGTACAATCATTTGGCAAATTTACCTTGCAAATTAAAGTGTTGGTGTTAATTTTTTAAATGACGATAGATCACAAGGAGTAACTGAATAAATTAAACTTAATGGATCTGAAACATTATACTAATTATATTCATTTAAATAAATGTCTTTATGATGGGACTTTCATAAAAATATTTATGTGGTTTAAATTATCACCAAAATTCTATGATTGCCAATGAACTTTGAATCCACTCTATGTAGTGTGCAATTTTAAAGGCATGAAAACAGTAAGGCTTGGAATAATTCTCTGAATAAGGGAGACTTAGTGAATGAGTTGGTAAATAAGAGGATTAAAGTACTGCCAGAGTTTGGTGGACTGTAGATGGGATAGTTATAATCCAACATATACCATCAAATAAAGCTATAAACCCATATATTGACAGAAAACCTAAATATTCTGTAGAAAACATATAGATATTACTGATGTCTGAGATTTTCTGCTAAGAAATTCGTCTTTTGTTTTAAGTATCTTTATGTATTATACAGTTTCTCTGAATAAATGGTAAATACCAGAGTTGTACTTAGAAATACTTTGTTGCATACATGTAAAGTTTCTTGATATATCTTCCCAGAATTCTTGTGATTAGTTTAGTTTTTAATGTAGTTATATCTATTTATGAAAAATATTCTGGTCTGGGTCAAGAGATATCTACTAATTTTTTGTTGATTTTATTCCAGGACATTCAATAAATCATCGTATTCTTCTATATCTGCTCTTTCATGTAGGTCTTGTCAACAGTAGTCCTGTCTTTAAATAGATTGGACATATTGTCTTTGCTTGTTTAGCAATCTTTAAAAATAGTCATTCTCCTTTATTCAGGAGAAAATTTTTCTCTCCATTATACACCTTTATTACATTATCTCTGGTGGTAGCAACCATACTCCTTTTTTCTGTGGAATGCTGCAAAGAAACATTCCTTTTCCATCACTTACATCCATATGTTACATAAAGTATATGTACTCCATATGAAGTAATTTTACCTTCTTTCTCCAATATTATGGTAATTTCCATTTCCTGAAGAAATTTTTAAAAGAAAGTTAAAAAGAAATGAATAAAATACCATCCTTTGCATGGTGTCTGGCCTACCTTCTATACTTCCTGTTGTATATTCTTGTCATCTTTGAATAGGAACTTTCCTGAACTGGGTGATTTAGCTGATGGGGTGATCCAGACTTTCTTTTCTGGGCTTTCTATTTCTTTCATTTTCCTTCAACACCAAGCCCTTCACAGGCTCAAGATGCTCTACTTCTTAAATTTAAGGAAGGAGATATCAAGAGAGACCCTGGTAGATGATATTAAAGCTAAATCTACTGTGTCTTTCCTTTTTGTAGGAGAACCTTCATTTTTGTTCAGAGAATAGGGTCTCTCATGGATTGAAGATAAAATGTGCCTGAAAGATCAGGTATTTTAATGTTGGTTTACCAACTGGTGGTGCTATCCTGGAAGGTTATGGAACTTTGGGAGGCATGATCTACCTTGGCAGAAATGAATCACTGGGATCCCACCTTTGGAGGTTTTGCCCAGGGACTGTGGATCCAGGAAGCTCTCTATGCTTCTGCTCCATGATACTTTCAGGTTGTCTGTCATGTACTCTGCTGCCTACCCAGATGCCTGTCCTACCACCACATCTTCCTGCCATTATAGACCAATATTCTAAATGTGAGCTTCCAATAAACATTTCCTCTATACATTTGAGTTGTTTTTTCTGTACAAAAACCTGACTAATACAGAAAGTTGATGCCAAAGAATGGGGTTATCGCTGTGCAGAAACATAACCATGTAGTTCTTAGGTCTTTGGAAATTTTTGCAGGATAAGTTTGGAAGAATTTAGAGATGTGGGCTAGAAAATCCCTGCAGGTGTGCAGGGTGGTTCTGGTGAGACTAAGAAGGACCAGAATGCCCCCTCTGATAGAAATGTAGAAGTATCTCCTAGTGTTTCAGTGAAAAATGAGAACTCTCTTCAGCACTGAACTAGAGGCTGTTCATGTTACCTTCTGGCTAAAAACTTGCATAGACTCCATCTTGTTCTCAAGATTTGAGTGAGGCTGAATTTAGAAATAATGGACTAATTATCTTGGCAGAGGAAGCATCAAAAAGGCATAATGTTGGCTGTTGCTACTTTTAGCCAGAGTTATGAGGATAATATGGAGCAAAAGGAATAGGAGAAACATCTGAAAAATGTGCAGCTTAAAAAGATAAAAAACTGCAGCCTGCATAAGTTATATGTGGACAGGACTGGTTCAGGCCAGAAGAGCTTAATTGTTAAAGAGATAAACTGCATTGAAGGAAAGACTCAACCTCTTTACTGTGACAAAATAATAATTACTTCAGGCACAGATGGAGTTAATCAGACCTATCCTATCTAAGGCCCCAGAGTATGAAAAAATTTCAAAAAGGAATAGCTATCTACAGACAAACTCTTAAAAGAGGCCATCCAGGGAAATGGTGAAGCATCTGCAAAGGAAGCTGCAGGCAAGAACATGAGCCAACAAAAGAGGGCCACGGAGGCATATTCACCCAAGCCTGTTTGAGCCCTGATAATGTGAGATACCAAATGATGTCATATATGTTATATGCCAGACTTAAACTATTTGTTCAGTGGAATATCAGTCTTGCTATGGACCAATCTTTCCTTTATGTTCTTCTACTCATCCCTGTAAGGGGCTGGGATTTAGCTCAGTTGGTAGAGCGCTGCGCTGCAGTCTCTGAGGTCCTGAGTTCAATTCCCAGCACCCCAAAAATGGGAGAAGGGCCTGGCAATCCACTCCCAAGGTAATCCCGAAACAGTCATTGAAAACCGTATGAGGGTCGCTATGAGTCGGAAACCGATTCTACGGCACCTAACAACAACAACTCATCCCTTTTGGAAGAAGAATGCTTACTCTGCCATTATATGTTAGTGTAATGTAATCTGCTTTTTTGTTTTTCAGGGACCCAGAGCAATATTTGCCTTGAGTCTCAGTAGAGACTTTGGATTTAGAGTTTGGGGCATGAGTATAACTATTAAGACTTGGGAAACTCTTAAAGTTGGATTAAATGCATTTTGCATTATGAGGTGCCATGGACCTTAGGGGGCCATGGGCATGGTGGTATGGTTTGAATACAAATGTCCACCAAAGGTCATGCCATTTTTTCCCAGCTGGTGGTACTGTCATGGAAGACTGTGGAACTTTGGGTGGTAGAACTGTCTGCTGAAATGAGTCACTGGGGGAGAGCCTTTGGGTGTTTTAATCCTAGACCTGTAATTACACACACTCTGTCCTTCCTGCCCATGAGATTGTTTGCCATAGGCCATGTTGTGCATAGCCATCATGCTGGCCTGCCACCATTATTGTGTAAACCTGTAGCTGTGAGCTTCTAATAAAATTTTTCCTCCATGAGTTTTTCTGGGTTGTTTTCTTCTGCTACAGGTATAACAGCTGACTAATACAGAGTCCTTGAACCCTGGCAGAATGCCACTCCTTTTCTTTCCTGCTAATCTCTTGGCACAAATAGCTCAAGGCAAAAGGGCAGTACCCATGGCAGAAAGTGTAGCAGAAATTTTTCTATTTCTCCTAGTGAAGTGTTATTCCTCTGTAAATAGAAGATAGTCTATCATTGCAGGAACAAGAGGTGTATAGTCTATAAGTCCGTCATTAGGAGTAATAGTATAGGAGGTCATTCCTATTTCAACTTTTTGACTACCAGACACATACATTGTATCTCTAGGGGAAAATGGTGATCATGAAAACTTTACTAGTGTTTTTCATATTATGTTAGTTTTGGAATAGCAAGAGCAAAAAGAGTTCTAATACTTTTAATGGGCCAGTGCTATTTTTAATCTACAAAATCTTATTTAATATTCAGAACTATTTTTGAGTAGCCATTATTTCATTTGTATAATTTTCCTAAATTTTTACGTGCTAAATATTTGAAGATGATATTAGTATATTCTAACCCCAGAGATCATAAGTGAAACCAACATATTATGATGTCTCTTAAAGATTATTTTTTCTTGTGGTACTGGGGGTTGAACCCAGGGCCTTGCACCGCATGCTTTGCAAGTGCTGGACCACTGAGCTGCATCCCCGGCTCTTTTTTTTTTTTTTTTTTTTTTTCACTTTTTGAGACAGGGTCTCACTAAGTTACACAGACTGCCTCTGGTCTTAAAGAATTTTTTAACACTATTGTATTAACCATGAGTGTTAGCCATATTGGGGTTACATCACTCTTATATAACCTCAAATATGTCCACAATGAAATTTGCAGCATTTCAAATTATTTAAAAATGTAGTTTGTGATATTAATAGTATTCCAATTTTATGAGGACATGCAAGACCAGTTATATTTTATAAACATAAAAAGAGCATGATTTTAATTTTATGTAGCTTTTTCCTTTCACAAATTTTGGATATATTATAGAAAAATAAATGTTTGTTTGAAATTAACTTTGCTAAAATCAGAATACTTATATCAATAAGCTAAAAATATACATCTGTAGTGTGGCATTAAAATACATTTTGTTTAGAGACAGAATGACTTTTTGTATCCTGTAAAGACCTTAAAAATTCATCAAACATGCACTACACAAACCAAATATCATTTAGGGATTTATTTCACAAAGTTTAATATAAATAATTACATTATGATGAAATTAATTTTAACAAAAACCCTAAGACCTACTCCAACTAAGTCAATTCATGATGAATCCAGTTGTTCTCAAATCTCAATTTTCTCACAATCAACTGTAAATATTGTAAAGACACACTCACCTGCTCCCACCACCATAATTTATGAATCAATTGTTCTGGGTGATATTAGGTCACTAACTAAGTAAAGTGTATGATTCATCTCTATTACCCAATTTACAGCTCAAAAAACAGTGGTATATTCTGAATATTGAAAGGTTTCACAATAAAGACCACTATATCTGAGCTGGGGCTGGGATTTAGCTCAGTGGGTAGAGCGCTGCGCTGCAGTCTCTGAGGACCCGAGTTCAATTCCCAGCACCACAAAAATGGGAGAAGGGCCTGGCAATCCTCCACTCCCAAGGCAAGCCCGAAGCACTCAGCCACTGAAAACCCTATGAGGGTCGCTATGAGTCCGATACTGACTCGACGGTACCTAATATATCTGAGCTAGATATAGAGTTGGATTCTGTTAGATTCACCCTAGGTGTTCTTATCTCAAACATTAAATTATAAAATTACTTTTGTTGAGTCTTTTAATTTTGTTCTCTAAAGACATTTTCACCAAAAGAAAATATTTTGATGTTCTTTTCTTCACACTATATCTATCTTTCATAGAAAACATTTTATAAAACTGCATTAACATAACATCTGAAAAATACTTTTGAAAGACAAAATTTAATGACAATAGTTAATTATTCTGAACTTGTTTCTTAATATTCAAAACAAAATATCTACTTCATATAATTATTTATTTATGCACCCACCACTAAGGACACAAATGAAGAAAGGGAAGACTTCTATCAGCTTCTGCAATCTGAAATAGATCAAACATGCAATCAAGACATATTGATAATCACTGGTGACTGGAATGCAAAGGTTGGAAACAAAGAAGAAGGCCCAGTAGTTGGAAAATATGGTCTTGGTGACAGAAATGAAGCTGGAGATCGCATGAAAGAATTTTGTCAGACCAATGACCTTTTCATTGCAAATACATTTTTTCAACATCATAAACGGAGACTATACACATGGACTTCACCAGACGGAACATACAGAAATCAAATTGCTACATATGTGCAAAGAGACAATGGAAAAGCTCTGTACAAAATATCAAAACAAGACCAGGTGCTGACTGTGGATCAGACCATCAACTTCTCATATGCAAGTTCAAACTGAAGCTGAAGAAAATTAGAATAAGTATACGAGAGCCATGGTATGACCTTGAGTAAATCTCACCTGAGTTCAGAGACCACCTCAAAAATAGGTTTAATGCATTAGACACAAATGACAGGAGACCAGAAGAGTTGTGGCATGACATAAAAGATATCATTCAAGAAGGAAGCAAAAAGTTCTTAAAAAGACAAGAAAAAAAGAAAAGACCAAATTACATGTCAAGAGAGACACTGGACC